>JBCNJP010000027.1:73311284-73479221 GCA_039602395.1 Deinandra increscens subsp. villosa
AAGGTCAACGAATGAACCTTAGGCAGTCTTTCCATTCCCACGGAGTGGGGACCTAGGACCTGTACTGAAGCATAACTACATAGCATAGGGGTCTAATCCAACCCTTCACGTAAGCACATTTGCACAGTACATGTTGAAAGCATGCAAGACTAATTAATCCTAGCTAATCAGGCGGATTTGATGCTACTGGCTTAATCTACTACAGTATGTTTGACCATATAAAAGTAAACATGCGAGTTTGACTACTAAGGGTCCTCTAGGTCAGCCCTTGGACCTTGGTCCTAAGTTAACACACCATACACATTGCAGTCGCATTCACCTTGGTTATAGAAAACTAGGACAGCCGCGCACCGACTTTGTTTGGTCAAAGTCAGTAGGATACTGAGTGAGTCAAGACTCCCGGTTCATGCCATGTGAAAGAAGACTCACTTTAGTAAATTTTTCAAAAAGAATCACCCCAATCGGGTAAGTATTGATCAAGTTATGAGGGTTTGAAGTTTAGTAAAAATTTACTAGACAGATTATGTCTAGTGTTCGACACACGACACAAAACCGGTTTACAACCCATTACTCTTTTGTAGTTAGGTTCTGAAAATTTACAGAAATGTTCTTGGTTATAAAATGAAAAACTTTTGTGTTTTAACCAATTAAGTTATGTGTTTTTATTATGGCAAAATCCTTCACACAAGTGTGTGAAGTCAGTTTCATGGCAGATCTGAGTTCCTGTTTCGTTTGGGGCCTTAAGGGTACCAAACGAATTTCAATTCATGTGAGGTCAGAGCCATAAGAAACCTAACACCTTAAATTAACACTAGTAAGCAGAATCAAGCAATTTGGTTCACGTATGAGAAAGTTATGCTACTTTGAAATCGACAAACATTTGAGGGACTGATTCTGTCAACAGATTGCACATGTGAATTTCCCGACGCCCTAGGTCATTAACTAGCCCGAATTAAGACCCCAAGTTTTACAGGATGTTTGTTTAATATGTCACCCGCAACTTTTATGTTTTATGTTTTGGAAAATAGCCACGTTATACTAGCCTAAAATTCGAAACAAATTTGACTCTTAAAATTTTGACAGCCCCGTGCACCAAACTTGTGGTACACGTTTGGGTGACCAAATCTTGTCTAAAAGTTGCGTTTTTGGTACCCCTGGAAAGCTAAGACAATGAACTTTCGTCTCCAAAAAGAATCACACGATTTAGACTCCTTGTTTGTGAGTTATGACCCGAACAATAGGACAAAAATTTCTGGGAGAATCTGTTTGAAATCATCCTATGATTTTATGATGATTTTCAATCACCCAAACCCCCATAACCCTAATTTCGAAAATCACAGCCCTACTAGGGGTCTAAAAACACGAAAATTAAACCAAGTATACACCTGAAAATTGCACATAACAGCCATAGAAGAACGTGCATCGCGATGAACACCAAGAATCACACAAACTAGTTTAGGGCTTTACCTTTTGTTCTTCGTTAGAGAGTTTGGAGAAGTGTTGAGCGAAATCGGATGCACCAATGGACTACCGGAGACGAGATGAGTAGAAAGGAGGGTGGAGGATCACCGGTGAACCACCGAAAGTTGCCGGATTCCGGCCGGTGGCTGTTGCCTTGCGCAAAAAGAAAACGAAGGGGGAAGGGGGGGGGGGGGGGAGCTCCAATTGCCGTTCAAAAGAGATGGGGGGTCTAGGGTTTCGACCCACCCTCCATATATATACCCATATATTTTTTTTCTATTTAATTAATTAATTATTGAGAGTTTTTAATTGAATAAAAAAAATTAAAAGGATAATAATCGAGCTAGAATAGTCGGGTTCATAAGATGGTAGGAAACGAAAGATGGGAATTTATAAGTTACGATTATACGATAAGACGACTCTATAGAACTTTGTATAAACTTTAGAATTTAATAAAACGTCGAATGCTAGGCCTCTTGGGTAATTTGTCAGATATGGTTGATCAACCAAGTGCATCGGAACAGACTCGATAAATGGATTTCACGTGACATCGCGTGACATAAGAAATAAATCGCACATACGGACAGGTCTTAACGGAAAAGTTTAACGGAGTTAACCTGGGAAAACGGCAGTTGTCACATCCTCCCCTTGTTACAGAAATTTTCGCCCCGAAAATTTGGTCGGTGTAGTCGCGGCTTCTGCGGAAGGAAAGGAAAATTTTTCAAGGTCTTACATCATCCCCGTATTACGGAAATTTTCGTCCCGAAAATTTAACTAGTAACTTGGTTTAGAATTGATATATTCGCGTTCTAATGTGAACTTTGCTCTATGCTTTGGTTTCCAACAAACCTTGACAATTGGGATTTTGCTGTGCTTCACCATTTTCTCTTTGTAACCAATATCTCTAAGGTATGCTCACTAAATTGGAGCTTTTCATCAATTCCTATTTCCTCCCGTGGAACTATCTGAGTGTGTCTAGTAGACATTGAATTCAGGTTTGGACTTGAAACTTGTTATGCACTTTTTTTTCACTCTGGTGGCCACTCTAGCCGGTAGGCGACTGGCCTATTCTTTTGATGACCTCGAAAGTCTCACATAGCGAGGATTTGACTTTCCACGCTTACCAAATTTTATTACGCCCTTCCAAGGCGAAACGTTTAGCAACACCCCGTCGCCTTACTCATCTTTCCACGTTTTATGACACTTGTCGGCGTAGCTCGCTCGCCGGTCCCCGGCGACCGCTACACGGTTTCTTATCTGCGCGATTTTTTTTTCGCGGCTTCGTGCACAATTTCAGGTCCAGTGAGTTGGCTCTAACGTACTTCGGTCCAGTAGACCGGTGATCTACACTTTCATCCGTAGAGCGCCTCAAATGGCGCAACACCAATACTTGCATGGTAGCTATTATTACCAGAGAACTTATCAAACGGTAAGTGAGTTTCTCAAATCCTTTCCGAAATCGATTTCACATGCTTAGAGCATGTCCTCAAGAGTCTCGATTGTACACTCAGTTTGTCCATCCGTTTGCGGATGATAAGCTGTACCCATATTCATGCGCGTACCCATGGCCTTTTGTAGTGATTCCTAAAACATAGAGCAGACCCGGGATCACGATCTAAGATGATAGATAGGGGCACACCATGGGGCTTGACGATTTCCTTCAAATATATCTGAGCGAGCTTGTCAGTCTTATCACTCTCTTTACTGGCTAAGTAGAGGGCGAACTTCATTAGCCTATCAATGATTTCTCAAATCATCCCGTATCCAGCTGGTGAACGGGGCAACCCTGTGATGGAGTCCATTAAAATGTCCTCCCATTTCCATTTGGGAGTGTTTGTATGTGAAGTAGCCCTGACGGCTCCTGGTTCATCATATTTAACCTTCGAACATGTGAGGCCTTATCTGACATATAAAGCAATGTCCTCCTTTTTGTTTGGGCCACCAATGGACCAACTTCAGGTCTTTGCACGTTTTGTCGGATTGAGTAGCGAGTTTTTATGAGCTTCATCCCTAACTAGCTCTCGCAGATTTCCATGACGGGCACCCAGACCTGTTCCTTATAATAGCGAAGGCCATCGGCCTTAACTTCTGATTTCACCACCAATTCCACTGAGCGATTCGGGCTCAAAATTCTTTTATTTTAGGGCTTCTGTTTGAACATCCCGGGTTCTATCCATAGCTCGGTGTGAATGGTCATTCGCAAGGCCATCACGCGCCTCAGCTTTTACGTGTTCCTTTCAGCTTAGAGCATTTGCCACTACGTCGGCTTTCACTTGGGTGAAATTATATCACCTAGTTATAATAATTCAGCAGCTCGACCCATCTATGCTGTCTCCTGTTTAGATTTTTCCTCCCGAAATGAGATGCAAACTTGCATGATCGGTGAATATGGTGCACTTGGTACCATACTGATAATGTCGCCAAACCTTTAGAGCGAACACTAGTACTCCTAACTCTAGATGATGCTAGTAACCCATCAAACCAAGAAATTGACGGGTTCCCGTAGGCGCACGCAGAGTTGACCAAATCTTGATTGCTTCTTCCGTCGTAGGATCCACCCGAATCCTCTTTTCGTTGGCTATATGGCTCAAGAATTGGACCTCCCTGATCCAAAAGTTGTAATTTGAAAACTTTGCGTAAAGTTGCCCCTTACGCAATAATTCAACAATCAGCCGTAGGTGCTCTTCATGTTCTTCCTTAGACTTGGAGTAGATCAGGATTTCGTCAATAGAGAGGATGATAAATTTGTCCAGATAGGGCTTGCACACATAGTTCATAAGGTCCATGAACACCGTAGGCGCATTGGTTGGGCCAAAGGGCATGACCAAGAACTCATATTGGCCATCTCGAGTTCTAAATTTCATCTTCTTTATATCCTCATCACGGACTCTCAGTTGATGACAGCTATTCTGCAAGTCGATATTGGAGTAGTAACTCGACTCTTGCAACTGGTCAAAGAGATCATCGATCCTAGGTAAGGGGTAGCGGTTCTTGATGGCGATCTTATTGAGTTCACGGTAGCCAATAGACATTCAGAGGGTTCCATCCTCCTTCTAGACGAACTGAATTTAGGCTCCCCAGGGGAGATGAGCTGGGTCTGATGGAGCTTTTATCCAAAAGCTCTAGAAGATGAGTCTATAGTTCGAGCAGTTCGATCAATACTAACCGGTAGGGTGCTCTTTCCTTGAGATCTGTGCCGGATGCGAGGTCAATACTGATGTCTACTTTACGAAGTGGAGTTAGGCTTGATTGTTTCTTTGTGAATATATCCGGGTTGTCGTACTGCTTGCTAGGTCATTCACATGTCCTTTCCGTGTATGCTTGCGCAACTTGGGGAAATGTAATATCTCGGTAGCTCAGACGACCAGTCCACATTGATCTTCCCATCGGGACCATCGATGGTCGAAAGCTTAGGATATGTACGGGTAGCTTATAGTGGCCTGCTATATCCTGAGGTCCTTAGACTAAATCTGTGATGTCCGATAGCTTACCATTGGCTAATTCGACCACATACCTAGCATCTAGGAACGAGTTTAGTGTAGAATTCCTCATTTCCTTAACTCTTAGCTGAAATGACGCCCGCCATCATTTCATTGTTAAAACAAAACATTCGCTAAACGGTCTTTTTAGAAGATACCTAATAGTTATATTGCTGCTAACCTCCCCAGATTTCCTGGGAGAATCACTCCCTTTGCATTATTTTCACCATTGCTGCCACTAATCCCAGTGTTGTTATCACTTTTGTGGTGTACGTTGGGGCCATTCCTGACAGTGGCAATCCTTCTTCCACAACCCTGGATCCATACATCTTATGCTGCTCATGATGTCCTGGGTGCTAAATTGGCTACTAAGGCCTTCTTGTTCCACAATGCACACCTAAGGGTTCCTCATGGGTTATGATATTGGGTACGTTAGGCTGGTGCTGAGAGATATCTTTCATTAGCTTCCACATAGGTTCCCACTGCCGCCTGCTTGTGGCTTTTGCTTGGTGAATAGCTTCTTGAACTTTCGAATCCTTTCGAAGTCTCTGTCCACCATTACCGGGAACGAGTCAACGTAGTTGAGTCGATGTTAGGTGTACTACCTGCTACAAAATATATTATCGCTGAAAACTTGGAATCCTATCTCCTAGCTACACGACTCGGTCGCGAGGGCATGGTAGTTACTAAATTTCCTGTGTTGTTTGTGTGTTTTTCATCGCATTTCTATGCCCTTGCACTTCTTTGCTCTAACATGTGAAGTTTGCTCATTTAAACGTGCCGACGATGAGCTTATCCTCAATCTTAAACGTGAGGTTACGCATTGCGAAAACAAATTCGGCTTTGATGATCAAACGTAGTAGTTCCTCTGCCACGAGCTGGTTGTTGAGCGTGAGATGTTTGCAATCCTAGAGACTTGCATCCTTGAACTTCCTTCCACCCATGGCATATGCGGCGTCCGGTCCGTGCATTTGGGGTTTGAGCGTTCCACCGACTAAGGGCGAAATCCTTCCAGGTGTCTGCTGCATAATTCTGGAGTAGACTCACTACTCCTCCACTGCTCTTATACATCACGGGTTTACACCCCATGAAAGATTTGGATGAACTGTTGGTCCTGTCAATTTTTGTAGTTGCTCGTTCTTAGTTACAAGCGCGGCAACAACTCCTTGGTTGATGAGATTTTGGAATTGAGCAGGTGTCAACCGTGGTTGATTGATTTGAATAGTCATACGTGAAGGCATTGTTCGGAGTGAACACGCTTCCATTAATGAAGAACGGTTTCATATTGAATTCTTTTCTCTTTATAATTGCCCATACATTTATTTTCTTACACAACCATAGCGTAGAACTCAAGAGAAAATTTAAATATTTTATAATATCCATTATATAAAAAAAATATTCCTTCCAATCCGACATTGTCTCAAAATTTTCCAAACCATGAAATTAAACAAACATCCAGAATTGTTTAAGTCGTGGAAATAAATGGAAACATAAGGTATGCAAAAGTAGATAAGTCCTATGGATCAACCACTTGGGGTTCTCCATCTGTCCGAGCAGCTTCCTGCGGCTGCAATGCGGCTAACTGGTTCTCCAAGGCAGTCATCCGTGCTAGTTGAGCGGCGTTTGATGCCTCTAGCACACCAATCCTCTGCTTGGCGCTTAAGAGTCCATGGGCCAATGTAAATTGGATAGACCCACGTTTGAGGTCGTTCACTTCCTTCTGCACCTCCTTCATTTCTTCCGCCAACCTATCATAGACGTTACTCGCCGCTGTAAGCCTATCCTCTTGAGCATCGTTGGCGTCCTGTTGTCGATGTTCTAACTTACGCAGCCATTTCAGGGCATGTTTCCACTTCTGGTCCTCGGCTTCCTCATAACGGAATCTTTTCTTCGGTGGCATCGTGTGACAACCCGTCAAAAATCAAAGGTTAAACCTATACTTTGACCGTATATATATACGTATATACATGTGTATAACTTGATTTATTAATATCATTAATAAACACTATGCACGTAAACGTCCAACCTTGACAATTCCCACGTTTATATAATAACCAACAGAAAGGTCCATCCTAGATCGATGGAACTTCAACAACAAGAAAGATAAATATAAAAAGTAACTTTTATATTTTCCTAACCGGTATCGTGAGAAATCACTATAACGCCCGGCAACGCTTAAGCGAATATTTCGAGTTATAATCTATTATGAGATTGAATAATGAAATATCTGAGCTCGAGCCGAAACGATCGAATCATTTATTTCTTTACGCGGTGCCGCGAATAAATAAAGTAAATAAATAAGTATAATTTCTAAATAATTAAATTCACAACGAATTATAATTATATGACGATGTCGTGATCTCATAAATAATTTAGAAATTTGTTTCGGTTAAAACGGTGCAACGGTTTGGCTTAAAAGGGCCATTTACTAATTTGGGCTCGGTCCGGCCTAATAAACCAAAATAAAGTATCTAAGCCCAAAACACGGCCCAACAAGTAAAACAACACCTAAAAAGTATAACGTATCACTCACGGATAATTTTAGGAAATTATAAGACTGGCCGCGACCAAAACGGAGAAAGCCTCGAACACCGGCCTGACACGACCTATACCGGCCTTGAACCGTTTCTCTAAACGTTCGAACCCCTTTCAAAGCCCAACGGTTTCGTAATAATTATTTTACAATGACACTATAATTATTTTATAATCGTCATAAAATAATTCGGTTAAACGTGTAGTTTTTTTTATAAAAACTGAACACCGTACGACCACCTAAAATATCTAATAAAACTAACCTAACCTAACAATTAATCGAGGTTAATTGGTTAACTAGGGTTAAAAAGATATTTAAATTAAATAATGAATTTTTATCACAATCGAGCTCACAATCGAATATAAAGAATATATTTGAAGATCAGATTGATATCCAACTTGCAATTTCATATTATATATATGCACATACATACTACACACATACACAAACCCATACCACCGCCACCACCCTTAACCGGCGCCACCACTCCCGCCGTTCACCGCCCCTCCTCCGTTCGACGATCCTCTCCGCCAACCGCCGCCCTCCGCCAGCCTGCGACGCCACCCGACAGCCGAACAACGACAACAACCACCACCCGTCACCCTCCCGTCGCCAACCTTGAACCACCACCTCCTTCACCATAGTCCTCGACCGCCTTCCTCCGCACCACTCCGGTTACTGCTACTACCGGCGATCACCACCACCACCTACATCATCATCATCGACCACCACCATCTACACCACCACCACCGCGATACTCGATCACCACCACCGTAAGGCCTCGTCTCTCGTCTCCTGTTCTTCTTGGGTTCAAACACAAAATACGTATACACACATATGTATATATATATAACTATATATATGTATATAAAAAGAAAATCATGAAACAGTCCCAGTCGCAATGTTCATGTTCATCAGATCCATATACATTTGAATTTTCTTTTGTTTTGAATTAAATCAGCCCCAACGGCCATCTTTAGGCCACCATTTCGCCACCATCGGACCACCGCGAGCCGCCCAATCAACACCTACAGAACTTACACGCAGCCACCTCCTAAACGACCTCGACGTTTGTCCCTAAAGATCACCGTAAACCACCGAAAACTAGCCCGCAAAATGGCGCTTTACCCTTCGGTCCAACACGTTTAAAGTCGGTATTCTTCGATCGAGTCTACGGAGATATTCTCGTCTCTTTCAGTTCGTCACCTAGCCTAGTGCTAAAGGTAAAAGTCTAAACTTTTCAATTTGATCATTTTTATTAGGAAAATTGGAATAAAATAATCCCAACTTTTTGATATTGGCCTACAATAATCCCACTTTTCAATATAACCCACAATGGTCCTAACTTTTCACTTAATTATTTAAAATGGTCCCGCCGTTTAAAAAACTAACACCGTTAGTTTTAATCCTAGTTGGCGCTGACGTGGCGCTGACTTGTATTTTTCTTTTTTTTTCTTTTTTTTAATGTTCTAAAAACTACGTAGATCTGAAAGAAAGCCTCCATGAAAGATCAGTATCTAGAGGCCGCTCTCGATCACGAGCTCCAGATGCAAACAATTTAACAACAACCGGATCACAATCTCACCGCCTTCCTCCACGAAGCAGAGCTCGTAAAGCAGGAGATGAATTCCATCCGCGAAACCCTAGCTCAACTCGAATCGGCAAATCAGGAGTCCAGATCGCTGCATAATCCAGATCTGTTGAAGTCGAACCGTCGTAGAATCAACGGCGATGTGGTGAACGTGCTGAAAAAGGCGAGGACGATCAAGTCGCGGCTGGAGGAGATGGATCGGGCGAATGCGGAGAGCCGGAGGTTGTCCGGGTGTAGACAGAGGACGCCGGTGGATAGGACGCGTACGGCACGCGGTGGCGAATGGGCTGAGGAAGAAGCTGAAGGAGTTGATGATGGATTTTCAGGAGCTGAGGCAGAGGATAATGGTACCGGGAGACGGTTGGCCGGAGGTATTTCACCGTCACCGGAGAGCAGCCGAATGAGGAGGTGATTGAGAAGATAGCGGTACGGACGGGCAAGGCGGTGAAGAATTTATGTCAAAAGTGATCCAGGAATTAATTATCTACAAGGGTATTTATGTAATTAGAACATTAAAAAAAGAAAAAAAAATACAAGTTAGTGCCACATCAGCGCCAACTAGGATTAAAACTAACGGTGTTAGTTTTTTAAACGGCGGGACTATTTTAAATAATTAAGTGAAAAGTTAGGACCATTGTGGGTTATATTGAAAAGTGGGATTATTGTAGGGCAATATAAAAAAGTTGGGATTATTTTATTCCAATTTTCCTTTTTATTATTCGTTTTTGATGTTTATAATCAACCCAAAACGAGTCTTGACACTCCACCCACTAAATATATAAACTGAACGAATCGTCCTAAATGTTAAACTAACGTTAATATTTAAGAAGTTGTGTCACAATCGTTGAGAGGACTAAAAAGATTATAGATTGAACGATATAAAAACTGACTCGGGGACCCTCAAAGTGAGACGTTGGACTAAAAATATATAAACAATATATAATTCCAGACGTTGGAATTAAAAATATAAGATATTATATTTTCGACTTATACGACACATATATATGACAAATATATCAAAACCTCTTCACACAAATATCTCGTCTTAATATTTTATTATTAAATATTATTTTCTAAATATAATTTAGAAAAACTATTTGAGAGATATTATCAACATAATAATATTTACGGAGCTAAATATTTATTATCATTTCGGTCAATTATCGGATACTTGTATCTTATCGCGGCAAGGCCAACGACTAATTTCTTAACATATAAATGTTTATATTTTCTTCTAAAATCTTGAGAATATTGAAACATATATCATTTCTATAAGTTATATATATTTATTCACATAAATATTTCTATGACTTATATATAATCATTGTCTATAATTATAAACTCGGACTTAAATATATATCATGAACTTCAAATAATAAATACTTTATTATTTATCTCGATGTTCAAAGCTTGATTGAATATATATTTTCGTAATCTTAAATAATTATTTGATTATAATTATTTCTACAAAGCTATACATATTTATTCGACCATAAATATATCCATTAACGTAAATATTTATTTGAACGATAAATATTCCAAACGGACTTTCCAAACAATACAAACGGGAATATTATGTCAAGACTCGACCAGGCTCATTTGGGTAATGGAACATTATCCAACTGAAACAGTACCTTAAAACGTCTTATTAATTATTACTAGGACAAGGTTTACTAGCTACGTCCAGAGCGATACAGCTTTCATCATCACCATAATCAAGTGAGTTTCACGGCCCCTTTCTTTTAAAACTGTTTAAATACTTTGGGGGAGAAATCACGATCAAACAAATCTTTTTACTTGATTTATGGTATTACTGTTACGCTATTGATTATCTGTTCTTTCATACCCCTTCATAGTAATTTGCTAATAACATATTGCTACAAATCCCATCATCAATTGATTTCAATTAGTTACGTAACGAAACGATGACTAGTGAATAGATCTATTTGGGTTGACAACCCTGCCCTAGCTAGTCGCTCCAGTTCTGACACCGTTAACAAAGTCTGGGGGTACATGTCAGTTATTCTATGCCATTGGTATTTCTGAGGGGAAGTTACCATCGATGGGTAAAATTTGTTAGTGTTTGAAATCAAGGAACAAATAGATCAATGTAGCGACGAGTAACCCGTATAATATCTTGTGTATCATCAACATCTTGTATCATCAATCGTTTTACAAATACATTTTGTAAAGACTCAAACATGTGAACTCACCAACATTATGTTGACTTTTCTTTCAAACTCATGTATTTCTCAGGTAACTAAGATCGCTCTCGGTGTGCAAATGGGAACTCTGTCAAACAAAAGGGCCTGCAATAGGAATGGAGTCATGGTCACCTTTTACTATCTAAATAAATCATGAACAAACGTATTTCTTATCATAACGTTCTCGTTTCAGTATTGTAAGACAATGTTATCTTTTATATAATCCGCTGCAACTTTGATAACATACTTGGTTTTCAAACGTAAACGAAACTGTTAGACGTCGTTCTTTGTATCCACGACTATGACCCCATGACGTCATACGCCCACGTAATCGGAAACATCGGGGTGTGACACATCGGCTGCCTGGTGGACGAGGATCCCTGATCTTCGACCATAGCCTTCTTTCCGCGCTTATTATCCGACGGTGCCATCACTGTTAATTTTCCAGGTGAACGGATACAAAACAAAAACAAATCGACAACGAAAATAACGAAGTAAGTCTTTTACTCTTGGCACGCGGGGGTAAACACAAAAAAAATTTTTGGCTTTTTGGGAGAATAATGCTTAGAAAACTTTGCAATCACGCTCTGTTCTGATTATAGTCTAGAGCAATTTTCTCGTTTTTGTAAAAATAGAATTGCCTAGTTCGCTGTAATCAATGGCTCCAAAACCAATCTGTCACACCCCCAAATTACCACTAACGGAGTTTTACCGTGTGGGGTGTGAGTACAGACCAGGACCCGAGTCAATGATTGCAACAACACAAAACATTCCACATAATAAAAATAAATGCATTTAATGTTTGTAGTTTAAAATATAACGCAGCGGAAATAATAAATGCGCAAAACACGCGCTCAACCGTTTAAAATAATTTCAAACAATTAAACGTAAAATGTTAAGGTTTTCTCCCAAAAATAAATGTTTAATCGTAAGTCAAATGTGAAACCCGCAATACGTACCAACAACAGAAAACTCCTAGCGACCTGTAAAAGTTTGGTAAAATCAAGTGTCAGCTAATGCTGGTGAGTTCACTAAAAGTAGTATAATACATATACTAGGTATATAAATATAAATAATAAGCGTTAATAAGAATTGAATACTATCGTAGGTAGCTAGCCTAGTTGTCATGTCCATTAGAAAGTTCGCAACCGAAACTGACTAAATGTATGTAGGGAATACCTACACGTTTTGCCTCCCCTGTGTCCATATGTACACAATAGTTTTGGCTGACATTAACTCTGTCCGACCTCCAGTCAGGTGGGCATCCCGTGCACCGCAGAGCGAGGGTTGTCGATCCTCAGTAGTACTACTAAACGTCACCATGCTATTTACACTATATTAACGGTCTGATTATGTGAGGGCTTTAATAGATGGGCTATCCTATGACATGTGATATTTACTTATTCAATTACATTAACGTGTGTTTTGTAAGTTATCAAATAACTCGTAAGAAAAGCGGATCACTACCCAAACGGGGTATGATCTAATTTGAAGTGTGAAACTCACCTTTGGAGCGCTGCTACAAAAACCGAACTTGATCCAAGTGCTCCGTGTTTAGAAAAACGGGAGAGAGTGTATGACCTAAGAGCGAAGTTCTATAGTGTTAGTTGTGTCACAAGAGGAAGCTAGCCGACTCACGACACACGGGTTGATCATGGAAGAGAGATGCGAGAGAGAGGGAAAAAAAGGAGAAAGAGAGAGAAAATAGGATCCACTGAAGGCATACGTGTACAAGTGTCCTATCGTCATGTTATAAGAGTGGTGTGGGTGAAACACAGAAGCAAATAGCTAGGACAATGTGATTAACTACTACGGTACAGCATAAGGTCAACTAATGAACCTTAGGAAGTCTTGCCATTCCCACGGAGTGGGGACCTAGGACCTGTACTGAAGCATAACTACATAGCCTAGGGTTCTAATCCAACCCTTCACGTAAGCACATTTGCACAGTACATGTTGAAAGCATGCAAGACTAATTAATCCTAGCTAATCAGGCGGATTTGATGCTACTGGCTTAATCTACTACAGTATGTTTGACCAAATAAAAGTAAACATGCGAGTTTGACTACTAAGGGTCCTCTAGGTCAGCCCTTGGACCTTGGTCCTAAGTTAACACACCATACACATTGCAGTCGCATTCACCTTGGTTATAGAAAACTAGGACAGCCACGCACCGACTTTGTTTGGTCAAAGTCAGTAGGATACTGAGTGAGTCAAGACTCCCGATTCATGCCATGTGAAAGAAGACTCACTTTAGTAAATTTTTCAAAAAGAATCACCCCAATCGGGTAAGTATTGATCAAGTTATGAGGGTTTGAAGTTTAGTAAAAATCTACTAGACAGATTATGTCTAGTGTTCGACACACGACACAAAACCGGTTTACAACCCATTACTCTTTTGTAGTTAGGTTCTGAAAATTTACAGAAATGTTCTTGGTTATAAAATGAAAAACGTTTGTGTTTTAACCAATTAAGTTATGTGTTTTATCATGGCAAAATCCTTCACACAAGTGTGTGAAGTCAGTTACATGGCAGAGCTGAGTTCCTGTTTCGTGTGGGGCCTTAAGGGTACCAAACGAATTTCAATTCATGTGAGGTTAGAGCCATAAGAAACCTAACACCTTAAATTAACACTAGCAAGCAGAATCAAGCAATTTGGTTCACGTATGAGAAAGTTATGCTACTTTGAAATCGACAAACATTTGAGGGACTGATTCTGTCAACAGATTGCAAACGTAAACTTCCCGACACCCTAGGTCATTCACTAGCCCGAATTAAGACCCCAAGTTTTACAGGAAGTTTGTTTAATATGTTACCCGCAACTTTTATGTTTTACGTTTTGGAAAATAGCCACGTTATACTAGCCTAAAATTCGAAACAAATTTGAGTCTTAAAATTTTGACAGCTCCGTGCACCAAACTTGTGGTGCACGTTTGGGTGACCAAATCTTGTCCAAAATTGCGTTTTTGGTACCCCTGGAAAGCTAAGACGATGAAATTTCGTCTCCAAAAAGAATCACACGATTTAGACTCCTTGTTTGTGAGTTATGACCCGAACAATAGGACAAAATTTTCTGGCAGAATCTGTTTGAAATCATCCTATGATTTTATGATGCTTTTCAATCACCCAAACCCCCATAACCCTAATTTCGAAAATCACAGCCCTACTAGGGGTCTAAAAACACGAAAATTAAACCAAGTATACACCTGCAAATCGCACATAACAGCCATAGAAGAACATGCATCGCGATGAACACCAAGAATCACACAAACTAGTTTAGGGCTTTACCTTTTGTTCTTCGTTAGAGAGTTTGGAGAAGTGTTGAGCAAAACCGGATGCACCAATGGACTACCAGAGACGAGATGAGTAGAAAGGAGGGTGGAGGATCGCCGGTGAACCACCGGAATTCGCCGGATTCTGGCCGGTGGCTGTTGCCTTGCGCAAAAAGAAAACGAAGGGGAAGGGGGGGAGAGCTCCAATTGTCGCTCAAAAGAGATGGGGGGTCTAGGGTTTTCGACCCACCCTCCAAATATATACCCATATATTTTTTTTCTATTTAATTAATTAATTATTGAGAGTTTTTAATTGAATAAAAAAAATTAAAAGGATAATAATCGAGCTAGAATAATCGGGTTCATAAGATGGTAGGAAACGAAAGATGGGAATTTATAAGTTACGTTTATACGATAAGACGACTCTATAGAACTTTGTATAAACTTTAAAATTTAATAAAACGTCGAATGCTAGGCCTCTCGGGTAATTTGTCAGATATGGTTGATCAACCAAGTGCATCAGAACAGACTCGATAAATGGATTTCACGTGACATCGCGTGACATAAGAAATAAATCGCACATACGGACAGGTCTTAACGGAAAAGTTTAACGGAGTTAACCTGGGAAAACGGCAGTTGTCACAGTTAACAACATCAAACTACAACTCATTTTTTCATAGGCAACGCAAGCCACTTTTCATTTACTGTTACTTTTTAAACTGATATCAACCATTGTTTCCTGTGTTTGACCCCTCTTCTTTCTACTACAATTAAGTGTTAGATTAGGGTTATTACAAATGTTTTTGGTAGACCTTGACACCGCTATCATTTGTCACTTTATTTTATCTTTTAGGTGTATTAATTATGATGACCATTAATTCCACACATAAGTCCTAGGTATGAAGTGTACATTCCATCAAGTGTAGCAGTTTTCCCTACCACAATTTTTCACGACACCTTTCCTTAAGCCTAACACCATACTCCAGACTGGGTTGAGAAGAGAAAGAATAGATCACGGGGATTTTTGGGATAATATACAGCGTCAACTGAATTTTTGGAACATTTTTAATAATGCTCTCATCAGTGACAGGGCTTAAGGGTTTTGGACGCTTGAGGGTCTCTTTTGATTTGTGCACATTGGCATCTTTTTGGTTTTATAATGTAATGTACAATGTGATCTTTATTTGGTACGTGGATCAGGGAGGCTCCAGGTCTCTGCCATCGCAGAACAGAGGAGGCCTGACTCACATACAACATCCCCAGGTCATTGCTCACGCAAAGCAGAGGGGATGGGAGTTTTGAGCATAGCATCAGAACTCAGAATCGGGCGTGTGTCTCAGGAACCCTAACACACTGTCAAATGGAAATTTTACTAACCTAAGTGTGTGCTTCCTATCAGGATTCATACGTTATCATTAAGTGTAGTGACAATACATACCTTTTTATTGATTACAGCTGAGCCTACCAATCACATCAACCACGAATCGCTGCTTTTCGCATCCACTTTACGCGTGTCAGCCACCAAACGCCTGGAAATTTATCTCATTTCCCACCTTCTCAAACAAAAGATTAAAAATTAAAAAGCACAATATTTTTTTTAGGGGTCAACATTTTCATCTTTTCTATTCTTCCCCTTGCTTTTTTTGATTTTTAATAATCACACACACATTCTTTTTAATAGGCACTTTAACACAGTACGCTAACACACTATAAGACAATATTGGCCACGCTAACCTACAAAGTTTTTCTTTTGACAATTTTCCAGAATAGGGTTTTGTTTTATGCAGAATCATACCTAGTCAAGAAACAATCAATCCAGACAGTACCTTGCTGAAATAAACACTTTTACCTCTCACAAGGAGAACAACTCTCCATTGAAAATATGCATGTCATGTAGTGAAGAGATGCCTCCTTCCTGTGCCTGGAACAATCACTATCAGAAACAAAGAAATGTTAATGAAAGTCCTCCTTGACTGTTCCTGCACACATTGAGAGATTAGTTAGCCATAAGTACATAGGCCATTGTTGTTCTGGGTATACCTGCAAAATCATTGAAAGTTATTTCTTTTAAGCACATTCTCTTTGAAAGATTGGGAATTGGGGTAGTGGGAACCTTTGTTTTGGGTTTCTTGCTTTTGTTGGGCATTGGAGTGGGCTTTGTAAGTTCGTTAGAATTCACACGACCATCATTGGAAATGACATTCGTGGGCTGATGGTTCTCTCTCCCTTTACCCTGAACCCTTTTTGGTGGAATTTGATAGACGTTTGATTTATTATCTATAAATTCATCAAGTTGTTTGGAGTGTTTTTTATACACCCCTTTAGGTAGGTAACACTGATTTACCACCTTTTTCACATTCCACCTCTCTTGATTATTTTCTGAAAGACCATCGTGTTTGGGAACCCAAATAGGTTTTAAAGCAACAACAGATTTGTTAACAGAATTATTCAATTTATGACCTTTGAAATCAGTTTTGGTTGGTTGTTGAGGTGACTTAGGCTTTTTGTCAACTTTCTGTACCTTTGGTTGCAGGGGTACAAACTTCTGCACCTTGGGGATTGAAGGTGCAGGCTTTTTGGTCACCTATAGTACCTTTGGTTGTGAAGGTACATGTCTCTGCACCTTAGGGTGTGATGGTGCAGACTCTTTGGTCACTTTAGATACCTTTGAGCCTGTAGGTACCTTTGGCTGAGAATTTACCTTTATGTGGCCAGGTTTGTGGTTTGTGCCACCATATGATTGCCCTTGGTAGTTTTGCAAATGAGTTTTAGGGTAGTAGGGTTCATATGGCCTATATAAACAATTTCTTGCCACATGTCCAGGATTCCCACACACGTGGCAGGACTGTTTCTTTGGGTATGCAGGAGCTTGGGAATATTTCTTCCCTGTGGATACCCAAGATGGTTTGGAATTTTTGTGGATCCACATAACTTTGCCATTGGGCCTAGTTGTTAGCACATGCTCCCGCTGTACTGGCACAAATTGGTCATACACAGAATTTACCTCAGGATATTGGATAAAGTCATGTGGTCTGGCCTCGTGCACATTCTGCACATTCTGCACATTCTGCACATTCTGCACATTACTAGTATTATCACAAACATTAGCACACACATTCAAACAATCATTCAAACCAACCAAATTGGCATCAGTAGACTTAGGTCCAGCAACCTGTGGTCCCTTACCCTTTCTCAAAATTCTGACTTTCCTCAAAGGTTTGGAAAGTTTAGGATCACAAACACCGAAATTAAAAGCACCACAAACAGAAGTTTTGTCAAAAACATCAGACTTAGCAAAGCTCAATTCAGACTCAAACTTATTTGACGAAAAAGTTTCAGTTTTAAAGTCAGGAAACTTTTGACTCTCAATGCCAACACTTTCCCCCTTTGAACCTGCTTCTTTGTTTTCTGTATCTGCACAAGAAGTAGTAGGGTTAGAAACAGGAGCAGTAATTTTAATAGGACATTCCGAAAGTCTTTTGTCAATGTCAGCTAAAGAATCTATTGTTCCCTTTGATGGTTCAGGTTCAGAAATCATCTCATGCATATATGGCATAGGCACAATGTGAGATGAAGTTTCATCTTTGTTGTCATCCCCAAAACTCAAACCTGAATTCTGTTGAACATACTTCATCCTAACATCAGAGTTATAGAAAAAGAGACCTTGCTTCCAGCATTTTTGATTGAATCTTATTAATTAGAGTCTAATTTACTTTGAGAAATTTAGTTAGTTGATCTCTCAATTCTTCTACCTCTTTTGTTAGTTCTTCAACTATTGTATTAGCAACTCTTAGCAAGACTCTAGTGTAACTCAATTGATTGTCAAGATTTTTGACATCTAACTTAGCAGCTTCATACTTTTCCCTATTTACCCTAGCTTGATCTTTAAAATTATTTGACTCTCTATTGGCACGTTCACAATTTAGGGATTCATAGTGAAATTTGCTTTCAAAATCTTTATAAGAATTGTACACATCTTGATAGTGAGAGCTAGAGCAAGTGCATACCTCTTTCTTACCTGTATTGGCTTCGGTGGTACCTTGTTGAAGTAGAGGCATGATTTTCTTTGAATCCTCTTCTAGTGCAATCCCTATAAAAGCGGCAAAATCACTATTCAAAGAATAGTGTCAAAAACTTCAAAGTGAAAAATGGAGGCCTTCTGGGTGGAATTTGGAGCTTTGGCTCGTCGAGACGGTCGTTTTGGCTGGTATTAGAGTTTCTAACTCTAAACAAGGCCCAAGTTACGTCCGTTTTAGTGAAGCAAGGTGAAATAGTGTTTTCGCCGAAAAGGGATTTGGACCGAAAAATGGGTTTTCGGTCGGACAAGGGGTTTTCGATCAGCTGGGGGTTGGGTCGAAAAGGGGTTTTCGGTCGGACATGGCTGATCAAAAATTACTTTTCGATCGGATAGGAAAGTGGTCGAAAAGTGTGATTTACAATCGAAAAGGTTGGATCTGGATCGAAAAGTCTTGGAGGGGACTTTTCTATTGAGGAGAGCAGTGGATCGAAAAGTCACAGGGGACTTTCCGATCGAGATGGTGGATCGAGAAGTCACAGAGGGGACTTCTCGATTGATGAATGATTGATCGAAAAGTCGCTGAAGAGGACTTTCCGATCGAAAAACCTGATCGAGAAGTCATAAAGAGGGACTTCTCGATTAAAAGCAGCTGATCGAAAAGTCTCAAAATGGGACTTTTTGACTGAAACACGCCTGATCAAAAAGACACAGAGGGTCTTTCTCGATCACAGGAAAGCGACAGGAAAGGGTTTTCGATCAGACAAGCTGATCGAAAAGTCTTCTGAATGCACAAAAAGTCACAGAAACCTGCAGATTCACGATCAATTGGTCACGAACACTCCTGTCTGAACTTGAAACCTGCACAAATTACTTCCGAAACGTGCTAAAGCTGAAAATCACCACAAAACTTAAACTGTTAGTTACCAAAAACCTGAATCGGATATTGCGAGAGCCTCGAAACTTGTGTTTCTTGGCTCTGATACCAATTGTAAGGATCAATTAAGCCCCTCACGCGATATCGAAGTCTATAGTCACCGTGCGGAATCCGGTGACCAGAGGTAATTCAAGTTTTTTTCAAAAGGGTATAGCAAACACAAAGAAATAAATAAAGGAAACACAAACCGATTACTAATGCTTGAACAAGAGTTGATTACCACACACTTGATTGTCGAATTCACAAGGTGAATTCGATACACCTTTAGTTCACAAAAAAACACCAATAAACCCTAGGAGAATCAACAACCTATTCTAGACAAATGGGTATTCTATTTTTTGGAGATGATTAGCTTGGAAAACAAGCTAATCTCCTAAACCCTAAAATTCCCGTATTTGCACACAAAGGCCCACTAAAACCCATCTAAAGTCTTTTAAATTAAGCCCAAACATGTCTAAAATGGCCTAATGACCTATTATACCCATAACCTAACTATTTCTCACCTATTTTATCACATAGGCCTTCAAACTGGTCCGCCAAAGGATGATTTAATACACAAGCCACAATTTAGTCCCTTACATGAATCAAGAGGGTAAGATTGGTTTGGACAAATCACATGTGAAATGTTATAAGTGTTCCGTTTATGGTCACTTTGCACGAGAATGTCCAAGTTCAATTAAGACTAAGTTGAAGTCTGTTCAACATGCTCATATGGTTTTTCATTCACCAAGTGAAACTTCTAAGAGTGAAGAAAAATCTGTTTCTTTTAATGAGGAATTAAATGAAGTATATTGGCATCCAGATGCATTTACTTGGAATGCAGATTCTAAAGCTAAAAGGAAAATTGCTCCAATTAGCATTGCATTTACTGCTCGTCATGATGATAATGACAGTTTGTTAACTGATTCTGATTCTTATTCAAGTGAATTTTTGGTACAAGAAGGTTTACCAAAAGTTGCTGATAGTTCAAAGGTTGAAGAATCTACATGTTTTACATGTGTCAAATTACACAAGGAGATTGAATGGTTTGCGTAGAGTTTTAAAACATCAACTGAAGAAATTGTTGTGCTTAAGAAAGAGTTGGAAGATTTTCAAAAGAAATATTATGAATTAGTTCATGTTCACGAAGATGTTGTGAAAGAAAAGGTTAAATTGGCTGAAGAGTGTGAAAAAGCCAAAGCTGAAGCTTTAGATGCAGCTCAAGATTTTGAGAATTTATTTGAGAAAAGCTATCCATTTCAGCAAAAGTATCAGGAAGCTACTGCTCTTATTTCTAAAACTGTTGTTACTGTTGAAAAGCTTCAAAGCAAAATTTCTATGCTTCAAGATGAGAATACACTTTATCGTGAAAAGAATGAGGTATTGACTAAGGATGTTGAGATCTATAAGCAAAAGAGAGAAAATGTTCTTGAAGAATTATTTGCTGAATGCGAGATCCGAAAGCTACAAACTTATGAATATGATGATCTTAATGCAAAATTCATCAAGTCACAGTAAGAGGTGTTTGAAGCTCAACAAAATATTAGTGATTTGAAATTAGAAATTTTGGAGTTGAAAAGGCAAGTAAAGAATTGTAATTTGTCACCGACATTGCTAAATTTCTTATACAAGCAAGATCAGGATTCAGAGAGTTCTAAGACGGAAGATGTTCACTTGGTTCCTCAACCAGTGGATTTAATTGAAGTTACTTTTGCTTCGTTTGATCCTAAAGCTGAAGTGCATGATTATTCAAAATTTGCCACTGCACCCAAGAAGAACAAGTCTAAGTCTAAGAAGAAAGAGAAGGTTTTGGGTGAAGCTCCAAAATTTGTTTCAAAGTCTGTTTTGTTGGAACATGAGAAAATTTTTTATAAGGTTGTTTCGAGTTCTTCATCTGCTACTGAAGAAGAAAAAGGTTTGATTGAGAAGAACAAGCTAAAGGATATCAAAGCCAAATTCACAAGCGAAGCTAAGTCAAGAGAAGCTTCGGGTTCTTATTCAAATTCTTCAAAGGTTTCAGGTTATAAACACAAAGGTTTGGGCTATGAAGTGAAAGAAGAACTGGTTCAAGCTCAGAAACCGGTGAACGCTGCAAAGGTTCTTAAAGCAAAAGTTGCAAAGAAATTATCACTTTAGAAGGAATTTTCTTATTATTCTGGAGGATCGTCATCTTCAAGGAGTCCATCTCCTAGGTATGATTCTTCTGATGGTTTCTTTGATAACTTTGATTCTGAACATTCATCTGGTTTTTCCAAGTCAAAACAATTTTTAAGTATTTTTAGAGAACAACTTTGTTATGTATGTCGTCAACCAGGACATCTAGTTGCTGATTGTCCAACGACTGCATATATCCACAAAACTGCAAAATATGTGGATAACAAAGGTCAAATTTTTGATGAGCCCTGGTCTCCAGAGATTAAATCGATCCGTAAATCGTCTTGGTCTAAATCAAGTACATCGGTTGAACCCTGATTCAGCATCTGATAAATAATTAAACCTTTTACAAATTTGGAAACCGAAAGTTGTTTCCACGGTCACTAAAGACTATGTGGAAGATACCGGACGATCTGATGTTGTTGAATCGGGCCGGTCCCTAAGCAACTAATGTTTTATTTGGTGTCAAACAGGTATTTCAAGAAGACCTTTTGGTAATTGGAAAATTGATGATTGTGACATATCTGTGCTAAATTAAACTGCATTTCAAAATCATATTTGTTTTCAAAAGACTAAAATTGCAAGTATTCGTGTTGGTTGGTCAATTTCTTGTTTTTGTTTTCCTCCATCTTATTCTGAGGAGGAGTTTGTTTTTGCTAAAATACAAAAATAGTGTGTTGTTTTCCTTTGTTAAAAATGAAAATCTATTAATAGAGTTGTCATTTTTAGGGGGAGAAATTTGGAAAATCCAAAAACATTGTAAAATGAGAAATTGTATCCGACATGATTGGGAAATGATGGAACATTGGCTGACATTGTCTGACTCATGGATAAAATAGATGAAAAAGCCATAAGACCATTTGATCGATGTGTAGCTAGGCTCGGCAAATCAGAAAGTATATGAATGTGATATACACTAAATCTGATGCTTGACCTAGTGACCAACATCTTGATGCGTATCTCAAGATATATCAAGAAAAAGATATGTGAAAAATAAAATGAAATGAGAAGTCACTGTGTATACATGTGTTCATTTTGCAAAGATTTAAACATGTTTGATTTCTTTATTTTGTCAAACGATCTGACTTTCTCTGCGTGTCCATAAGACCGACGTGATCGTTGTTCGTTTGATGTTCTGCTTTATTATCTTTGGTGTTTCGTATAACTCATCGGACTTTCTTTGCGTGTACGGGAGTACCGACCTGATTGTTGTTGAGTTATACAACTTCAACTTGTTTTATTTTCTTATTTTGTTAAATCCGAGGCCTTATCTGCGTATCGAAAGATCGACATTAAGGTAGACGATTTAACATTCTTATTTTTTTTTGCATGGAACACAGATGACTATATCATGGTTACAATCATTATGTGATTATTATCACAAATGAAATCACAAAATGTGATAAGCAAATACATATCTGAGTATGTCTGATAGTGTGGGGTACACTGGTCAATGCAAATTTAAATCAATACCTGACATATCCAGAAGTTATGAGTATGATTGTGCCAGAGTTTAAAGTTGGACAAATTATATCTCCAATCGACATGGCTTATATGCTATAATAACCGAAATTGAAGTGTAGTTCAGCATGTTATGACTAATATGATCCCAAGTTGTGATCTTTCTCCCAAAAGACAAAAATAGTGTCTGATTCTGTAATGCATTTATTTTTTGTTATCAGAAAATACCAAAAAGATTTTAGTTGTGTTTTGATATAAAGTTTCAAAAAGCCAAAAAGATTTTGTTTCTGATTTCTTTTCGATTGATCAACACGGAATACGAAATCAATTTAAAAATTAAAATGTCTTGGAGTCTCGAATAGACGTTTTGCGCCAAGATTATTTATGTTGGCAGGTTTCTAAGTGGAAAGAGAACATTACAACTTCAAGTCTTCTGAAGGTTCTTGATAAAGAGATTACACATGATGTAATATCAACTATTCAGGATTGAACTCATCGTCAAGATCGAGTAAGAGTTTAATTGAAGATACAAGATACAAGTGTTAATAGAGGAGATGATACTGCACATGCCGAGGGGGGGTTTCTTGATACATGGTTCTTGATCGTCATGTGAAGTATCGAATACAAGAAAAATCATACAAAGTAGCTGAGGTCCGAACTCCCAGCGAACCTGGAGTTCGGACAGGTCCGAACGTGTCCCCGAACTTGAGGTTCGGTCAGTCGAGATTCAGCTCTATAAATAGTGAGTCTTGTGTTGTATTCAGGAACAATTTTAGAGTTGATAGTCAGATCATATCTCTGTGTACTATGTGGTCTCTATGGTTAATACAAAGCTTATTTGTATTTACTCTTCGCCTTTTACTCATTATACATTGATTTCAATACGACTAAGTAGACGATCCACACGCTCAAGCATTTTCAAGAATCATGTAGAACATCTCTTGGTGGTGCTGACATTTTGAGGTTGTTAAACGCTTATAGAACTGAGGGTAAGTTTGATCCCTAGACATTTGTTTTGTGCTTTTTAATTAACACAAAACACTCAATTTATTGTACACGTTCCAACGGTTATATTCCAACGGCTATATTCGAACGGTTATATTCCAACGACTATATGTCAATACCTTTCAATGTCAATACTTTTCGACTTTCTGATATGATGTTGATCATGGAAGAGTTGGCATCTTTAAAAAAATTAAAAAAAGGAGGTCGTTTCCTCCAAAACGGCCTTTCCATGGGCCGTAGTGGCCTCGTTTTGGGCCAAACGGCCTATCTATGGGCCGTTTAGACCTCGTTCCAATGAAACGACCGAACCAGGGACTATATAATGAAAAAGCATATAAGGAACGATTCTATGGTAGATAATATTGAGACGGAAGTTTTGTCATATATTGTGTTGAATGATTACATAAACCGAATGAGTATACAACAATTAAGGTCCGGGGGAGATTGAACAGAACCTCCCCTCTCAACACTTAAACTGGACAGACTCTGGACAGAAACTTACAAAGAATTATAAAGACGAAACTATTTATACTCTAGAAAAAAACTGGACAGACTCTGGACAGACTCTAGACAGAAACTTACAAAGAATTACAAAGACGGACCTGGACACTCCGAACCCTGTCCGAACTCCAAGCGAACTTAGAGTTCGTCCAAGGTTCGGATGACCCCGAACCTTGAGTTCGGCTGGGGTTCGGACACCAGTTCACGTCTCAGTCAACTCAGTCTGTTTGACAATTCGAACAGTAACGGCCACACAAGGTTCATGTATCAACATATATTGTGTTTTAGTCGATCATTTGTTAACAAACGATCGTTTGATAAACGTGGAAGATTTTCGGATTCCAGAGCATATTCAAGTGTTCTTCATCCGTTCTTCGTCAAAATCAGGTCGGTGACACTTTTTTGCTTTGTTTATGTTGGATTATGTTGTTAGTATAAGATTTTGACATAGATTAGCTTAGATTTGAAATTAGAACACCAGAAATAGATGTATAGTTTACCCGTAAATCAGAGATTTATGTTTTAGGACGGAGAACATGAAGAACATATTCATAAATAAATAAAAAATACATATTCATGCCCGCTTGGGGCAAAACGATCGTGGGGGGTCTAGAGTTGGGTCGTTCTGTGGGAAAGACCTCCCCTATAATTTTGAAACGGTCGTTCTGGGGGAAACGACCTCCCCAATTTCTATTTTTTCTTTAAAATTTAATTTTAGTTAGTTTGTTAGAATTAAATGTTAGTTATTTCGTTAAACACTATTGTTAGTTAGTTCATTAATGTAAGTAATTTCGTTAAAATATACTGTTAGATAATTCATAAAAAATATATTTTCAGTTATTTCGTTATAATGTATTGTTACGTAGTTCGTGAAATTATATTGTGAGTTTATCTGCTAGATTTACACGTTAGTTAGTTTGTTTTGCTCTAAATGTTATGTGTACTACTTTAGATGGCTCGACGTAGACAGCGAGGTCGTTCGGATACGGAGCCGGATGTCGGCCCCGTGTTTCTGGAGCCACATGTTTTTCTCCAGTTCCCGAGGAATACGGAGAACATAAGAAAATTGTGGAAGTTCCGTGATCGGCCGATTCACAGGACACTGGTGATTGACTGGGATTTGATCGATACTGTCTGGGAGCGGGAGAGGGTGACCGGGTACATCAGCGAGGAGGGAGGGAGCGGGTTTCCGCGGTTGTTTGAGCTGGGAGCGCATCCATCTTATCGGGAGTTGTGTCTAGAGTTCTTATCTTTCTTTTCGTTCAACCCTCTTCAGTATGGGTCACAGGATCAGGTGTTACACGAGTCTATCTCGTTTCACCTTTGTGGACAGGCGCACCGGATGACAGTGGGCCACTGGGCAGTCGAGGTTTTACGGATTTACGATCAGGCGGATATCACGCCCACTTGGTGGCACGGGGAGATTCATTCGGAACTTCGACCACTTGCCACATGGTGGCCTCACGTGGCACGGGGGGAGTATGGTTTCCAAAACGCGGCGCGCCTGAGACGCACGAACCGGTCTACCGTGTTATTTGATCCTCTATACCGGTGCATAGCAATATCTATCCAGGGCCAGAATCAGACCCTCAAGCAGGTCAACAGACTTGACCTGTTTTATCGGCAGGTGATCTTACGGTGTCGGTGCAACCTGGCGTGGTGTCTAGCCAGCTACTTCTCCCTTCTCCATAGTTTGGCGGTAAGTAATTTTACTCATTATCTGTACATTTTTTTTGTTAATACAAATGTAACGAAGTTATGTTTCAGGTTGAGAGCCCCATCGTGTGCGGTGGCATGATCACGGCCATCGCCATAAATATGGCTTCTTACCCCGGAGGTGATAGCCACCCTGTCCGTGCCGGTACCTTGGGTGCGGCTGGATCTTCAGACCTGCCAGAACATGCAGATCGTGATGATGGTGGATGATGTGGTTTTCTGGACAGTAGGTACGGAAATTTGGTAATTACAATATATAGTGTTATATTATTTAAATAATTGTTTGTTTACTAACGTTTGTTTCAATTTGCAGATAAATGCGTGACAGCCTTCCATGGACCTGAGGACGCTGTTGCACCTCGGACAGTGTATCTTCAGCAGATACAGGCGGAGGATGAGGCCGCCAAGGCGGGAGCCCCAGAGGGACACGTTCCACCACCACCACCCCTGGTTGCCGTGACTGATGGACGACCACCACGTGTCATCATCCCACCAGTGGCACCCACTCCCGAGTTAATACGGGAGTCTATTCGCCTTTCACGTGAGACCACTCACATAATCCGATGGTGTTGCCGACCACCACCTGTACAAGATCCGTTTGTGGACCCGAATGGTGTGGCCGATTTGGTCATAGATGATGAGGGCGTCGATGAGACTGACGACGGGGGGGAGCATGATAAGGCTCATTAGGTTTTGTTATGTTTTATTTTGTGGTTATGTGTTTGCTACAACATACTATTAACTGTTATTTGGTTTTATGTTTTGTGGTGATGATGTGTGTTATATGTTATCTATAGTGTTTTGCGTTCGTTGGTTACAAATTGTTTAAATTTACATGTGAAACCATCATAGGAAATGTAGTAAACCTATGAAAACCTAATTTTCATGATTGTCTAACGAAATAACTTATAAATTGCCGTATTTGCTAGTAAAATCCATAAATAAAAAAACTTTTGTAACAATCAACTGAAATTACTACAACACGACTACAAAACTTATTAATGACTTATATACAAAGTTTTAGGAGGATCTGAAAAAGTAAAAAAAAAAGTTTTTCATTTCAAAAGCCTAAGTATGTCATATAACACCATCAATATTTTGAACAAAAACATGATTTTTAATTTATTCTAACAAAATTACTTCAAAATGCTTGAAACGGCAAGTAAAATTATTAAACAATAAAAATTTTGAAAAATTCAAGTGAAGTTATTATAATACGCCTTCAAAACTATTATATGATTCATAAAAAAAATTGGGGCGAATCAGAAATACTAAGAAAAAAAAATTCATTCAAAAGGCCTTTAAAAGGCCATATAAAACCATCAAAAATCTTGAAATAAAACAAAATTTCAAATTTTCAAAAAACAAAAAAAACGTCTCTATTTGAACGCCAAACTCCAAATGAACAAGTGATAAATGATGTTATATTAGGATAAAAGACTGCTATAATTATTCTGAAAATTATATCACTGACTGGAATACAAATACAGGAAATTACATCATAACCTAAAGATAATTTTAATAATTCCAAGGGAAGTCCCAGTCGAGTTCGGGGGCAACCGGAGGACGAGGTGGATCCACCTGAGGATGAGGTGGATTAATAGGAGGACGGCGTGGATTCACCGGAGGACGAGGTTGCGGGTAACCGCCAAATGGGTTAATACGTTGTCGACGGCTATTTTCTGGAATGAAATCAACGTCAATGGGATTCATTTCATCACCCGAAGTGTAACACCCCAAAATTTTATGACTTAAATTATATACGTGTGCTATATTTGTTAAGTAACTGAAATATATGTTATATAAATATATAGGTATAATAGAGAAACGTCGCGATTCACGTACGAATATTTGACACGACATTTGAGGAAACGTCAAGAAACGAAGTTATAGAATTTGATAGATAACGAAAAATAAAGATCGTGGGCGCAGACGGATCTCAAATCCGAGTTATGACGAAGGGGGAAAATGCAAAATAGTGATTTGGGCCCGGTTTGTAATATAAACCGTAATTAAGCACGAACGTCACTAAAATAACACCGATGCGAAAGTAGAACATTAGGTATTACTAAATACTTGATTTGTAATCGATATAAAATATAATTGCGGTGTTCGGCACGAAAAACGGTGAAATCGGTAACCATCGTCGTTACGCGATAATGACCGAAATCAATTCGGTTAGCCGTTCGAGATGATTATAACGCCCCGGCAAAGTATAAATCATTATTATAATATCTATGAAGAAATTCAGTATGTATTCGGTCTGTCAAACGACCGAGATCGCGACATTGATTAGACGCGCGTTCTACCGCGTAATAACTGAACATTCACCGGTTAACGTTTTAACCGAAAAATAAATATAGTGATTATTATTTATTAGACTCTCGTAATATTTTGAACGTTTGGGAATTTTATGAACCATTTGCGAAAGATTATGTTATTTTACGGGTTTAAGAATACAAGTATAATACCTACTCATTAAATATTATACCTTATTAAATTTACTTGTTCCTTACTCTTGAGACTTCTGTCTGTCAAATTAATCGTATGATTCAGCGTTTAAAAAGCTTCTTCATCATTCGTACGTGTTACGTATTTGTTGAATCAATTTATAGTATAAATATATACATGCATACACCAAACAAACTCACACCAATCACACACAATTCACAATACAATTCAAATGCGTGCAGAAACAGACAAAACGAATTAAACAAACAGAGAGAGAGAAAGCACAAACGTACCTCCCCTCCCTCTCGACTTTTCTTTCCGGCAAATCCCGTCTCCTTTGACGCCGGCTCTTCACGGCGATTCCGCGGCGAACCAAAGTCCGACCCGCAGTAAACCCAGGAGCCCGACGAACCTCCGACATGATGAAGATGATGGCGTTCGATGACGGGCGACGAGCGACGGAGCTGTGGCTGGTCTCCGACAGCCGGACAGTGGCTGCGACAGGCAGTGGTTGGGTATAGGTGGCAGTGAGCGGAGTGGTTACGGGTAGAAATCTAACTGGGTGTCGGAACGAACTCGGTGGACGGCACAAACTCGGTGATATTCGGAGTAAGATTCGGTGACGCTCGGTTGATGACGGGTGACAACGAAAACAACGGTGAACACTCGGGATAACGGAGAACGGTGGCGGCGATTGGAGGTGGTTAACGATAGTCGTAGGTGGTCGTAATTCAAGTTAGAAAAAGGGACGACGAGTTAACCCATCTATACTTTCGGTCAATGTTTCGGTGGCGTAACGAGGTCCAAACGACAAACCGACAACGGGGAAATGCTCGTGGCGAGAAAATAGTCGGGAAGGACTACACGTTTGTCAAGAACGGACAACTTTATTATTCAGTTATTTTGGACTCATTTCACGACCCGTCAAGAGGTAATCACGTTATATTATTTGTGATTATTACAAATATCATTTTTAAGTTAAATGATATAAAAAGTATTTACGATAAATAAAGATATATATATATATATTTATTCATATATATATATATAAATATTAATTGATTTTATTTAAATAAAATTAATTAAAAGAATATTTGTTTAAAGATTAAATATATAAATATATATATATATATATTTAATATGAATGTCAACGATAATGACAAAGTAATTATCAGGTTAAAGAATGTATAATATATATTGAAAAATATATATAAAGTGTTTAATATTGAAATTAGGGTTTTCTAGACACTGTTCTGTCAATACCGAGTAAACGGTAAAGAACTAAGCTTTGAAATATTAAAGCATGTTATAAAATGTTATAACGGATAATACCCCAAGTCAGTTTTGAATAGAAATGAGTTTTGATAAAGAAATGAGAATAACGGAAAATTAGGGTTTCCAAATATATTTAATATAAAATAATCCGAAGGGTATGAAGACTTGATTTTTGACATGGAACTATGTTTATATATATAATAAGTATATATAAAGTTAAAATGGATAAATGATAAAGTATTTCAAATACCGAATAAATCGGATATTTAGAAGTTCACGCGGACCAGAAGGGTAGACGCCTGTACACTGGGATTTCTGGTAAAAGCGAGGGTGTCGCATAAATCCCAACTGGGAAATGGCATCTCTCACTGGGCGATCCCGGAGTGAGCTTTTACTTATAGGAATGCGTGTCTTCATATAATTAACAAAAGAAAAGGATAATGGCCTAAAGGGCATTTTGGTCATTTTGACCTTTAAAAGGAATAAACTCAATAACTAAGTATTATTAAGTTAATAAAGAGTTAAAATAAACATAGTAAATGTTTATTATATTAAATCTTGCGTTAACGTCGTACAATACACGATTAGGTTTAATTGGAAAGCATTGCGGAGGTTTTCTCTGAATTAACTGCTTAAGAGAATAAGGTGAGTTCTATGAGCCCACTTTTAAATGTTTTAAAGTTTTTAATGTTTTCGGGCTGATATACATGCAACGGTATATATTCAACTGTTTACTTGAAAAGTATTTGAGATGCCTTTACTTGTTTTGTGTTGATACACATACATGAAAATGTTATAATGCCTATAACTGTTTAAATTGTTATTACCTGTTATAAGCTCTTTTCGGGAAGGTTATAATAAACGGGTAATAAAGAAGTTAAACTTTTAAACGAAAAGTTTAAAAAGAGGAAAATGAGTTTTTGAGGATAAAGGAAATGACCCTTGGGGTTATTTTAAAGAAGTTTTAATCTAAGCAAAGATTGTCTGGTTGAGAGGAATTGTACAATTCAAGCAGTGGAATTGAAGCCACTGGAGTGACGATGGTTACTCAGGAGGCGGGAGGCGACGGCCGCCCGAAGGGACTAAGCGTAGTCCCGGAGGATAGACAATGCTTAGTAAAAAGAGGTTTTGCTTATAATGTTTCGTATGACTTTATTATACGTAATGATTATTTGCGCAGAGGATGGGTCCCGGAGGCCGAAGGTATTTTATAGTATTAAATGATTTTTAATACTGATGAGTTAAACGTTTTGGTATAATCCTGTTATGCTCTATACCTGTTAAATGTTTATAAAGAAGGGGCCGTTAGGCCCAAATGTTTGAGGTATGTTTTAGAGTATTAAATGATTTTTAATACTGAATGTTTAAATGTTTTGGTATAATCCTGTCATGTTTTATACCTATTAAATGTTTATAAAGAAAGGGGCCGTTAGGCCCAAATGTTTAAAGTAACATTTCACGGTAAAGGTAAAAGTTTTAAATACTTAGAACTCACCAGCGTAAGCTGACCTTTAAAAGCATGTATATCAGGTATCGATGATGTTTAAAGTAGCGAGGGAAGGACTCTAGCAAGGGCTGATTAGGTGGGCAAGCTATCAGGAAAGACTCGGTAGTAGACTGGCATAGCTATAGATAAGATCTAGTTATAGATGATGTTGCTATCTTCCTTACTGTTGTAACTTGTTATATACAAGTAGGTCGACCCGCGCTTCGCGGCGGAGTCGGACCGTTTTAGAAAGTGGTTAGCCAAACCATAAGACATATGGACCGTGCGAAACTCGTGTCGTGAATGCATATATATTTAGTTCTAACAAAGAAGAAAATGTAAATATATAGAAATGCATAAAGAGTTTAGCAATGGTTTCTATTTGCGAACTTCATAAAACACCATTCCCATGCTAAAAACATAGCCTACATTATAAACAAATAAACAAACCATAAGAATCGTTTGTATTGAGTTTATTATTTTATAAACCTCATATATATATACACCTTATAAGCATGGAAACTCATATTCATTTGTGCAAGACCCTAATCTCAATTCAACAACAACCATGTTCAATTACAATAAACACACATGGGATGCAAAAATAATCCAAGGTCCTATAGACGTGATTTGCACTTTTAGCATCAGAATGAAATCAAAATAGTACCTCTTAGTTAGAAGCCCGAATAAATTTATACAAAAAGAAGGAAGATTTAGCTTCCCTTGAAACCCCTCATACCATACACAGATTAAATGAAGCACATCTAAAAAAAAACCCATATATGTTCATTAGATTTCATTTACTCAGAATACAAATTAATGTCAAAATCAAAGTAGAAAAATGGCGATTTACATTTTAAAAAAGAAGTCAAAAGAACTCAGAATTAGAATCATAATTTTCTATTATAGCCTGAGTTACAAAAAAGCTGAAATGCTGAGTTGTTTGGACTCAAATGTTGAGTTGTAATAAGTGAGGCTTGGAGTTATTATTCAAATTACTAATGAAAATGCTAATAGCAAAGAATGCAAACACATGATGGATTTACCTCCAATCAAAGAACAGTTGCCACTGAAAGGTTCACAATAATTAATCGACAACTAAAACCTGAAAACATGTAAAAGAAAAAGAAAGAATCATTAACATCAGAAGAAAAAGCATTTAAAGCAAGACTTTGATTTTTTTAAATGACTACATATAAACAAACTAAAATGAGAAAGGCATCTGGACTAATGGTTTGTGACAAAGCAAGAACAGTACATATATATGCAAAAAGATACATTACAGAGTAAAGAACTTCAATAAAAAAAAAAACCCAATTTGTTTGGAAAATTTTACATTTAGAGAAATTTAGCATAGTTACTAATCAGTTAGGGAAGTGACTTCAGTAAATGTACAATATATAATAGCAGATATGAAATTAATTGAGTGTGATAAAAGCAATCATTGAGCAGTCGATCCTAATACTATTAGTCATGTTGAAGTCCGATTATGGTCACTTAGACTACAAACAATTAATAACCTCAATTCATATACCTTTGTAGAATGTGTAACATATATATTCAATAATAAAAATCCAGTTCACATTTAATTCAAGTGAAATAAATATTCATTCTGCATTCATAGCATAGGATTAATTCAATTGAGTTTCTAGACTTTGGTAAAATAAAATTAACAATACCTTGACAGCAGATGGAAATAACACTTAAAGAAAGACCTACAAATAAATCAAACAACATATGCATAAGTAAAGACTAAAAAAATATCATTAAATCCTTGCAGTAAAAGAAAAAAAATCAACTATCTTCAAAGCAGCCTGCAATGAGCCCTGTAATAACACCAAAAATCAATATATTGAGAAAAAGGGTGTCTACCTGTCTACACTTATGGGGTGTCTACCATGAACGTTTCAATATATATATATATATATATGTATATATATATATATATATATATATATATATATATATATATATATATATATATGATGAAGGATAGGTTTGCTTGATGATAAACAAATACGAATACGATTAGAAAAAATACGGCGCCCAAATCCTCTAAGATTGTATCGTCAAAAAGGGGTTTTTTTTACAAACCCTAGATTGCTACCGCGGCGCGAGAATAGGTGATTCATCGCCAGCAGAAGGACCGAACACGAAGGCTGAGACGGTAAGGACAGATTCAATGGCAGAAGAGATCTTCACCCATGGCTGAACCCTAGGTTATGAGAGAGACGAAAACACATATTTTTCATTTCAGTTCAATTTAATTAGAACCCCCAAGTAGGAAAGGAAAAAAATCAAATGCTTACCTTTTCATGGATCTTAGCCTTAAGATTGTCGATTCATTCTTGAGCGTGATTGTCACGCAAATCGGGCAAGGAAGACGATGAAGATGTTAAGGAAGAAGGTAGGTGGTGAAAAGGAAACGTGAAAGCAAATAAGAAGATTACAAAGAAGGGAAGAGAAGAATTTATATGCTTCATCACTTGTACCATAGGAAATTCTTAACTGGTATTCTATGCATAAAAACATGTACAACATGCAATAAGAATGATACAATAAGTTGTCATTTGTATATAAGGTATAATATATAAATAAAAAGTTTTTAATTTCCGCTGCTTAGTTATCTCTGTTGTACCATGTGTTCATGAGTAAATCCGACACGTGACCCCTCCTGGAGCCAAGACTGGGAGTGGGCGTCACACGAAGGTGGTTCTTCCATAATACGTAGAGATTCATCGTATGAGATACTATATGGATCATCGTCTTCAGTATCCTGATGACGGGAAGAAGAACCCCTGTTTCGACGAAAGGCCATTGATGATATGTAAACATTATGTGTACCAGTACTGATATATATATCCTATACTCCTTCCAACGGCTAGATTTTTCCCAACGGTTATATTTTTCCCAAACGGCTACATTTTTCCAAACGGCTACATTTTTATTTTCCCAACGGCTAGATTTTTATTTCCCAACTTAAATTAAAAAAATTAAAAAAAATTAAAAAAACACTACGTCAAAAAGTGGCTTTGGCCATGTTTTTTTTTACGCATAGCCATTGTTTTGTAAAAAACATGGCCAAAGGTAAGAAATACTAGTTTTAGCCACACATATTTTGTACCCGTGGCCAAATATATAGCCTTTGGACCCTTTTAGCCACGTATTTTTTTGTTTATGTGACAACAACAATTAGGTGCAGTGGCTTTAGCCACTGTTTCACAAAAACATGTGACACTTATTTGTCACGTTTAAAAAAGAGTGGCGAAATGAACCAAACGGCCACGGAATTTTTATGATTTTTTATTCGTGTGACCAAAAAAGAATGTATGGCCACGCTTAAATAATGTTGTGTGACGGAAGAGTAGATTTTATTACTTAGTAAATTAAAAGAAAACAAAACTATTAAGTATATATTATGTGTGGCTAAATGTGTGCAATGGCCACGCTTTTTACTTAGTTATGTGGCTAAAAGCTAGTACATATGGCCACTGTAATTAGGTTGTGTGACTAAATAGTAGGTTGTGAGTGACAAAAATCTATTACCTATGGCCACATATATTAACTGTGACAAAATGGTAGGTTGTGAGTGTTAAAAATCAATATTATGGTCACGGTAAAATATTAAACGCATGGCAAAAAAGAGACGATTTGTTTCCCTCTAAAACAACGCGCTTTTTTTTCAATTTTACCAATTCGAGCGGGTTAAAATCTGCTACCCTATATATCATCATCATTGTTATTTTCCTTTACCGCCATCCCTTTCTTGATCTCAAATTCTCTACACCAATTCGTTTACACCAATTCTGGTATCAAATGGCCGATAATCGACGCTCCCTTAATTACTGGTATGTGAAGAATAACCGTATTTTTTTTGGTTTATAGTAACAGGAGAAGAAGACCCTTCAAGTCCCACAAATCTGTGATTAAACACAACGATGAGAACATCCTGAGGCAACTCCATGCGCAGAAGATTCCTGATTGTTTTGCCTACTTTGTTGAGGCAACGAAATTATTCCGTGTCCTTGATACAAAAGTCAATGAATGTGAATCCGAAGAAGATGAAGAAGATGATCAAGAAGATAAAAAAGATGAAGAAGATCATGAAGAAGATGAAGAAGACGAAGAAGATGATGATGATGATCATGATGATGACGATGCAAGTTCGGGATCATATATATCCGAAGATTGCAGTGATCCGGATTATTAGTTATGGATTGTTTATGTTTAATTATGAACAAATTAAGAACAATATTTTATATGTTTTTTTAGTTATGATATTAGTAGTTATAATTATATATATTATGGTTATAATATATGTTTATCATGTTTGATTATCTTGTGATATGGCCACTCATATTAAACATTGGTTGCGTGACAAATTATGACAAATGGTCACGGTATATTAATTTTAGGTGGCTAAAAGAATATCAACAGTGGACGGCGCTTGTAATCATTACTATTTCATTTACTTTTTCATTTACTTTATCTTTCAAATCTCCATCTACCACGCCCCTCGAGTATCGATACATACTTAATTATCTCTGTATCAGTTTTCTTCATCATCTCCACCATGACCCTTTTCTCCCAGTCTTTCTCTCTCTGTTTTTCGTCCATCATCGCCATCAAAAAATATGGAATTGGCGTCATCCGTATGTGGAAAACGGTAAGTTATTGTGGAAACCATGGAGACGAGGAGTCTCTAATGGTTCATACAAATGCTTTACTGTGAGCAGATTTTAAGTTATTGTGTAATTTTATAACAGTCAGCAGTAAGGGCACATGTTAAGGTTTGCAGCACTTGTATTCTTCAGGTGCTTCTCTCCCTTTTGGCCCCACGAGCCTGATTTTTCTTCAGCCACTTCTTCTCCCTTTTGGCCCCATGAACCCGATTTATCTTCAGCCACTTCTTCACCATTTTTAGTTGATCATAAGCAAGTGCATGTGAGAAAGCAAAGAGGGACTTGTTCTCTCTTTTCACTTGATCAGAAGCAAGTGCATGTGAGCAGCAAAGAGGGATTTTTCTTCAGCCGCTTCTTCTCCCTTTTAAGTTAGTAGTTTTTCAGTTGTAATTTTATAGATCAATGTATTAATGGAATCATACCTTTGGATAATGTATGTAATTGTGTTTGTTAAAGCAGTAGTTGATTTTGTTTGTTTATTTTTTACTTTTATTCACTATGGTTTGGTCAAAGAGAGGAGACCTGCAGGCACAATCAAAAAAAGAAAACACTTGACTCAAAATTAAGATCCATAATATTCCAGAATACATAAAAAACAAATATTGTTGATACTGTAATTTTCTAAGATTCAAAAACATTACAATGATCAATTAATCGTTTTTACGTAATATCATTCCAGTACAGTCAGCTCTATGGTAAACATTGTCACATGTATCTACGGGTGGCAATACATTATCGTTGTGTGGAAAAACTACCGTACTAAATTCTTCATTGGCATCGTCTTCATAATAATCTCTGTAATTTCTGGGAGGTGTCATAAAGACAATATGCAGTTTTTTATCCAGCTGGTCTTTGACGTAAAACAACTGTCGTGCTTGTGACGCGAAAATGAACGGGTCCTCCTTGTGACCTAGTCTTTTAAGGTTGACCAAAGTGTAACCAAGACTATCTTTTTTGACCCCCTGTGTATTCTCAACCCAGTCGCACATAAATAGAGGGATGCTTTTAATATGGTATTCTAGTAGCCATATCTCTTTTAAAACCCCATAGTAAGGTTTTTGTCCATAGGTGAATACCTCGTTAGAGATGTGCATGTCGTTTACCTCTACACCAACCCCGCTATTCTGGTAAACCCTACCGTCTCGAGATTTTGTACGAAATGAATAGTCATTGATGTCATATACTTCATATTTCCTCACGCTTCTGTGCGGACCATGTGAAATCCATCTAACGGTCTCTGATATAGTTTCTGGGGACTCCGCTATCTCTTTTTCAACCTGAAATTCATAGTAGGTTCATCAGGAGAGTTGATTAGGAATATGAAGGTTATAGTTCTTCCGAAAATAAAATAAAGTTGTTCCGGACAACTCAGGTCAGTTGTTCCGGAAAGTTACAGTTCATCCAGAATTAAAACTATAAGAAAATAGTTTCGGTTCACCAGGAAGGTTATAGTTCATCCGGATAGAAAATAGAGTTGTTGCGGACAACTCAGGCCAGTTGTTCCGGAAAGTTACAGTTCATCCGGAATTAAAACTATAAGAAAATAGTTTCAGTTCACCAGGAAGGTTATAGTTCATCTGGATAGAAAATGGAGTTGTTGTGGACAACTCAGGTCAGTTGTTCCGGAAAGTTACAGTTCGTCCGGAATTAAAACTATAAGAAAATAGTTTCAGTTCACCAGGAAGGTTATAGTTCATCCGGATAGAAAATAGAGTTCTTCCGGACAACTCAGGTCAGTTGTTCAGGAAAGTTACAGTTCATCCGGAATTAAAACAATAAGCAAATTTAGCTGACCTTGTTGCTTATCCATTTACCAAATGTTGTGCTCTGCTTCTTAGTCAGCTCATTTAGTCTACTACCAGGATGTTCCTTTTCCAAAAATTTCATGTATTCTCTGCAATTACATGAATTGAAGTTATCTATAAAAGTTTATAAATAATTAAAAATATCAAAAAAGGTTAATAATCTAAATTACTTACTCGATATAATGCTCAATTTCAGGCGTATTTAGCAACACATATAAATGCGCTTTCGATAGGAGCTCTGGAGAGACTTCAATTGATCTACCAGCTGACCCAGGACTTCCATCAGCACTGCTATGCTTTTTAGTTGGAACACCAATAGTTGTGATGTTTTTTTGGTATTCGTTGAGAAACTCAATCGTTTCTTCTACAATGTTCTCCTCAGCAATGCACCCTTCTGGATAAGTTTTGTTTCTCATGTGGCCCTTAATTACCTTCATACACCTTTTAAATGTATACATCCATCAAAATCATATTGGGCCACATAATTTTACCTCCCTAGTAAGGTGCACCGTCAAATGAAGCATATCATCAAAAAATAATGGCGGGAAATATTTCTCAAGCAGGCATAGTGTGACACAAAGATCTGCTTGCAATTTATCTAGTTCTTCGACGTTGATCTCTTTGCTGCATATTGAATTGAAAAAAAAAACAGAGCCTGATAATAGCATATCTTGTCGGTTGAGGCATGACTGACCGAATTGCAATTGGCAGAAACTGTTGCATCAGCATATGATAGTCATGTGACTTGAGCCCCACAAGTTTCTTGTCCTTTAGACTAACCAAACTAGAAAAGTTAGAACAATAGCCTTGTGGAACCTTCAAGTTATACAACGTGTCACAAAACATTTCCTTTTCATCTTTTTGTAACGTGTAACACGCTGCAGGAAGTACTATGTTATTCTTGTTCTGTTTAGGCTGCAACTCTGGTCTTAAATATTATTGTTGATATGATCAATATCCCCTGAGTGCATATTTATTAATTAATTAACTAATTGAACTAATTGTACGTAGGACATGATCAATTCCGCGCACAATACATCGCGGAAACAATCTACTCCATCAAACTCATCTCAAAGGTCGGCCGATAAGGTACGGATTTGAAACAGTTCTGAATTTGAGTTGATCTGGAAGATTCTAGTTCATCAGGATGAACATGCGTCTCTAGTTATAGTTCATCTGGATAGTTAGAGTTCATCCGGATAGTTAGAGTTCATCCGGATAGTTAAAGTTCCTCAGGATAGGTAAGGTTTATCAGGATAGTAAAAAGTACATCAGGATAGTTAGAGTTCATCGGGATAGTTAGAGTTGATCCGGAAGTTCCTAGTTCATCTAGATGAACATGCGTCTCTAGTTATAGTTCATCGTGTTGGTTATAGTTCATCCGGATAGTTAAAGTTCACCAGTATAGGTAAAGTTCATCAGGATAGTTAAAGTTCATCAGGATAGTTAGAGTTTTTCTGAAATATAATTAATAATTAACTGTTCAGGCTATGATAAGTTTGTACTTCATCTGATTGGTTATCTGGATAGTTAACTAATGTTTAGCCGGTTATGATCGATATGATTTTATTAATTAATTGAATTGTAGGTCTCTTCTGCGACTCTATCACAACACACTCCTCCATCTACAACAGCGTCGCAAAAGGAAAGGGTAACTATTTTAATTTACACAGTTGTGTACTTCCCTTATAACTAATTGCTATATGATCATTTAATTAAATGCTGATGCTGTCTTTAGAGGAGAAAGAGAAAAATGACAGAAGCAGCAGCTGCTGCAGCCAGTACTGCTGGGGCATCAGAGCAGGAAGTGGTATATACATTTATAATTAATTTAGAAATTTAACAAATCGCTTTGACGTTATTGTTAATTAATATATATGTTACTAATCAAATAATTAAATGGTGTCAATTTAGGAAAAGAATAAGAGACATGCAAAACCAATAAAACCTGCAGCTCGTAAACTACCTAAGAGTGATCGGTTAGAAAAACCAAATAATTATGATGCCATTAATGCAGCTCATATCGATCAGCCAGTAATCCAAGAGGTATATAGATTAGTATATACCACAATTTTTTTATTCTATTTTTGACTTTAATTAATTAATTGTTTATATATATGCTATAATTATTATTATTATTATTATTATTATTATTATTATTATTATTATTATTATTATTATTATTATGTCACTTCTGATCAGGGGAGCCAAACTGCGACTGTAGGACCGTTGATTACTCAGAGAAATAATCAAAACAAGAACTCTTTACTTGAGGATCACAACCATGCGGAATAAAGTTGTATCACACTTGTTTTTACTTAAGCTTTGTTTTACTTATACTTGTAGTTTGATTGTATTGATTGCATAAACTAGTGAACACAAGATAATAAATTTCTCGGTACTATTTGCATTAACTCAAGTTCAAACTGTTACAAGTGTAAGCACTAAACCTGGTACTCGTGAATGAACTAGCTAACAACTATATATAGTACTAAGGAGATCAACTACATCCGTTGATCTCATACGGGCTAATCTAACCGTACATGAAAGTCAAACAATAAACTTACTAAAAGAACATTAGTAACATACAAAAGAGGAAATGTGCAAAATGCAATTATCTATAAGTAGGAGATGGCTAGGATATGACTTTGGAGAATAAAAGTAGTTGCACGCCTGATTTCTGCAAAAGTAAACTTTCAGTACTTTTCCGGTTGAACTCTTTATACTGTTGGATAAAAGAGTTCACCCGGAAATATTCTTCCGATTAAGCTTTTCCGGTTGACAAGTCTTCCGCTTGAGGGTTTTCGCTTGAACATGTCTTCAACCGGAAATCTTCATCTTGAACCAGTTGACTCAGATTTTCATTTCCTTACAATCTCCCCCTAAGATGATGCTGCCAAAATTTATCCTTTGTATGTTGTTCTTCAAAAATTGACTATCTCTAGAAGCTTTACTCTTCAGGAGATGGCGGCCTTTCAAATTGAACTTTTGTTTTGTTCAATTGTCTCATGATCCTCCTGGTTTGAAAATTTCTGGTTGAAAGAAGAGTTCTTTTTGCAATAGACTTCTTTCTTCCAGGTGAAGCACCAGTGGCAGGATTAGCAGATGGTTTATCAGTTTCAATTGGGACTTTATCTTTCCCTTTATCTGCTTGAGATGATGCTTGAACAGAACTGGTTACGGCTATCTCAGTGGGTTCAGAAGGTTTTGTTGGTGATATGGTGGGTGGTTCCATGGTTTGTGTTTGTGAAGTTGAAGAGGTGGAGTTTTTAGGTGGAGATGAAGGTTGATTATACATCCAAGTAGGTGCACAGGGTTTAGGCTTGGCAGGGGTGATATCAGTCCTGTTATCTAACCTCATTTTTGGTGGAATATATTTAGGTTTGGTAGATTTGGATCCCCTAGGCCTTGGGTTCATTCCCCTGTGTCTATGGGAGTAGAATCTGGAAGATGGAGTGGGAACATAGGAGGCTGGGTGCTTGAGTCTTTCTAACAGGTTGGAAGGGAGAGACTCAGCAAGTAGGTCAGAGGCATCAAAAGGTTCAGGCTTAATATATGTAGATGAGGGGTTACATGTGACTGTCTCAGATGGCAGAGGCATTTGGAGACTTGGAATCACAGCAAACTCTGCTCTTTTCACTTGTTTGGGCAGCTCATCTACAATTTTGCAAGTGTCTTTGGCCTTCATCTTCTCTACTTCAGCAGCAGGCTTGAGACATCTAATGATAGCACATCTCTTGATCCTTTCCAATAGCTCTAGGTTGTCTAAGCTTTTGTTCAAGATAGTTGGCATTCTGGAAGCTATATTGATCAGCCTGTTTTTCTCCTGTTCACTTAATTTAGGAAGGTCATATACCTGCATTCTCCATTCAATCGACCTTTTCCTTGCTTCATCTACCATTCCTTCAACCACGAAATCATTTGATAGAAGATCCAGATCTGCCAAAAATTGTTTGTGTTGCAAGTTTGATTTGGCAGCCTCTGATCTTATCCTAGCTTGATTGTCTTCCCAGTCATGGACGAATTCTTCTTCAATTAGGTCATCCATAGTCAGTTGTTCTTCTGACTGGTCAGAATCAACCATAGTTTCTTCTATCCTTGGTTGAGGAGTTATGCAATCTTCACTCTCCTTCAGTCTGATCATCCTCCTTGGTTTGGTTTGTTTCTTTCTTTTGTAGCTCAAAGGAGGCTCTGAATCAGAGGTGGAGTGCAGTTGGATCAAGGTTTCAGCAATCTCAGCTTCAGTTGAGTTTTCCGGTTGAGTCTCTTCCGGTTGAGATTTTTCCGGTTGAGTCTCTTCCGGTTGAACTTCAGCCGGAGATTTTGTACTTACATCTTTCAGTTCAGTGCTGATGATTTCAGGTTTATCCTCTCCTTCTTTTTCACCTTCAACTACTTCAGTCTGAATGACTGAAGCATCATCAACCACATCTTCATGAACCACATTAGCAACTGGTTCAGTGACAATGTTAGTTGTGACCTCATCCACTTTAGATTTGGCAAATGCCTCCTCCTGTGGGATAATCACATTGGTCAAGAAGTGCTTGACCTACAGAATGCTCTCTGGCTGAGCACCTGCAACTAGCATTGTTGCTTCAATCATTCCCAACAGGCTTGGATCCTGTGGAAATACCTTCATGAGTCAGCTCATCTTCACCTTGGTTAACCCATTAGCAACTGAAAAGGGATCAACTTTAGACAATTTGAAGACTGTTTTCCTTGCATCTTCAGATAATGGCACTGTTTGATCATATTCTTCTTCTTTAGTTGTGGTTGCAGCAGCAGCAATAACAGGTGTTAGAGAATTAGTCTTCTCCCCCTTTTTGGCAGCATCAGCTTCTACAGCCTGACCTCCAAGAGGAAATGGGTTCAAAGAGCTAATCTCAGCAGTTGATTGGGCAACCCGTTCAAACCTTGGTGTAGAGAAAGTTTCCGGTTGAGCAATTTGAGCTTTAACTGGAATTTCTTGAGCTTGAGTAGCAGCAGGAGTGTTCTTTACAAGGCTAGCAACAGTCGAATTGAGACTGGTTACTTGAGCCTGTAGTGCTTTGTATAATGCCGTCAATTCAGTAAGTGATAAACTATCCTCAACTGGAGTTGCACCAGTATCATAGGAAAAAGATGGACCATCAACCCCATGTTGATCAAGTCCACCACTCTGGTGTTCTTGGCTCCTGGGATTCCCCTCAACTACAGTTTTCCCCTTAGGATCCACTTGGGAATCATCCAGTTGAACTATAGTGTGGGTTGCCATGGATTGGGTCTTATGAATGTTACTACCATCATCAAATGTCAATGAGAAGCTTTGAGTGGCAGCAACCCTTTCCACATGAATCTCATCTGTACTCCTGAGATTCACCTCCTGGGATGAATGGGGGTTAGATGTAGTAGTGTGAGTGTCACTCAGAATGTTCCCATGTAATGTGGTGTTTGGGTTAATAACACCATCATTTGTGACATCTCTTTCTACATCATCATTCACAGGTGAGAAGTGTGAAGTGTAGGGTGAGAAAGTGGATGGGGATTGTACATCCATATGAAATGACTCCCCCTCAGAAGAAGGTTCATCAACAAGTTTAAATCCCAATTTGGCTGACCCAGTTGGCTGTGTGACAAGGGTCGGTTCAGGGCTGGAGGCAATGGGTTGCAAGAGAGGAGTAGGCTCTTGCACAACCTTTTTGAGCCTTTTGAGCTTAGTAGGCTTTGGGGAAGGGGGGATGGTGGGAATTAAAGTTGATGGTGGGTCTGAATCTCTTCTCCTTTTTCTTTTGATCAGTGGTGGGTTCAACTACTGTGGATGATACAGTGTTGTCCACTGGAGCAAGTTGCTCTTCAGAAGCATGTGTTTCCGGTTGAGAACTAGGTTCTCCTTGTTCAACCGGAATCACCCTTTGGATTGGCATGGGATGGTCAGTATCCCTCCCAAGGAATTGCTTCTTTTTGGTGGTTAATTTGGAAAAAGTATTTTCAGATAAAACTCTTGGAACCAGCATGTTTCCATCCAAATTAATTTTGGGGTATTTTTCTTGCAAAATGTATGTTATAAATCTAGGATACATGTAAAAAGCACATTTCTTTGCATTACCCTTTAAAGCATTAAAAATCACAGCAGAAAAAATTATATACCTCCCCTTTCACCACAGCATAGAAGGCAGAAGCTTGCTCTGCTGCCATTTCATCAAATCCTGATTTCTTTGGCGTCAGGCACACCATGATGGTGTGGGCCAGAAATCTCCATTTGTAGGGCATTTGACCCTTGAGAACAGTGGCAGTTTCTTCAGTAGAACCACCATAGCCAATTTCTTTGAGTAGGGCCATGTATTGCTTGGGGGGTTTGCAAACATACCCTTCTTGTCATTCAACTTCAGCAGTTGCCTAATCAGTGATTAGAACAGTTTCCCCTTGTACTGTTGACTTCAACGTGTCTTCCTCTACATCATCTTCATCCTTCTCGAGCAGTTGGATGTTCTTCCAGTATTCCGAGAGAATTTCCTCATATAAATAAACCGCAACAGTGAGTGCGTGATTCAGATATGAATTTTTGAGGAAATGGATCATCTCGGTGAAGGTATCAGTGTGTGTAGAGTTCACCGGAGCATCAAGAAACACAAATAGGTTGTGTTCAAGTGGGAAAGGATCATTCTTCACTGGTTGTTTCCCCTTTGCTTTGGACTTTGGTGACATTGTTGATTGACTATGAGAGAAATTTGGGAGTAGAAAGAAATGGTTCTGAAAATTTCTAGGTTTCCGGATTTTGAACGATTTCTTGCTTTTGGGGTTATGAGGAGTGTTGAAGGGGTTGTGGGTATTTGACTGGTGGGTTTAAAGGTGGGTGACAGTTATCAGCGATGGGATAAAGTACGCTGAGTCACAGGAGAGAGAATGAAAAAGTACAAGTGGGTCCGCAAAAAGTGTGCTTCAGGTGATTGTACAATACAACCTCCTGTTGCGTCTCTTTTTAATTTAATTCAAACAGTTTTCTCGGATAATTAATTGAAACACTTTAAATGCACAATCTGCTTGAAAATGTGTGCCTCAACCGGTGAATTAAATGATTCATTTAAGGCAAGAGATTTCCGGTTGAGATTCAAGCGGAGAGTTTTTCTCTTCATACAACAAAATTTTTTTCCGTTTGAAAGTTGAACCGGACAGATTTTCCGGTTGAAAATTTTTCCGGTTGAGGTTGTCAACAGGAAATAAAATTTCCGTTTGAAAAATTTTTCAAACTTAATCTGAACTTTCAAATAAAGAATTTTTGTTCCTTTTACCAGTTTCAGAAATTAGGATGGTGTGATCAAAAATTGAGTTTCTGGTTGAAGATGACTTTCCGGTTGAGATTCAACCGGATGTGTTGAACTGGAAAGTTCAACCGGAAGACAGAAAAACACTTGATTTTGAAAATCACATGTATCAGTTATCATAGTTTAACAGTATGACCTGACTATGATTGAAAAGGTGTCTAACTGATACAGGAGCTTTTCTTCTTCTTTTTCTTTTTGTATCAAGAGACGGGCTCTTTGACACAAAATGGTCTCTTTTATTAAGTTTGAGAAAACAGTTTAATCAGTCAAAGTTCATCATACCGATGGTACTAATGAGATAGAAGAATCTAGCTTCATCAAATGCTTTGGTAAACAAGTCAGCCAATTGTTGATTTGTATGAACTTTAACCATTGTAATTAAGTGTTTCTCAGCACAATCTCTAATAAAATGGTACCTGATATCAATGTGTTTTGCTTTTGAGTATTGAACAGGGTTGTTTGTGATTGATATAGCACTGTTGTTGTCTGAAAGAATAGGAGTCTCCATGAACTTGATGCCGTAATCCAACATTTGATTCTGAATCCATAAGACTTGACTGCAGCAGCTTGATGCAGCAATATATTTAGCCTCAGCAGTAGAAGTGGATACGCAGGTTTGCTTCTTGCATTGCCAAGACACAAGTCTTTCTCCCAAAAATTGACATCCTCCAGTAGTAGACTTCTTATCCAAGTTGCAGCCAGCATAATCACTATCAGTGTAAGCTTTGAAGGAGAAATCTGAATTCTTTGAATACCACAACCCAAGCTTTGGTTGTCCTTTAAGATATCTAAAGATTCTCTTCACAGCTAACATGTGTGATTCCTTTGGTTGACACTGGTATCTAGCACATAAACAGACACTAAACATGATGTCAGGTCTGCTAGCTGTGAGATAGAGCAGTGATCCAATCATTGCCCTGTAGAGGTGAACATCCACTGGTTCGCCACTTAAGTCACTGTTTAACTTGTGGGAAGTGGAGATGGGAGTTCTTGAGATTGAAACAGACTGCATATCAAACCTTTTTAGCATATCTTGAATATATTTTGACTGATTCAAGAAAATTCCATTGGCAGTTTGCTTCACTTGCAAGCCTAAGAAGAAATTCAGTTCACCCATTGAACTCATTTCAAACTTTGATTGCATCAATCCCTCAAACTCTTTGCATAAGGCAGCACTGGATGAACCAAAGATGATGTCATCAACGTAGATTTGTACCATCAAAGTATCTTTGCCATCAGATTTCACAAACAGTGTTTTGTCAATAGCTCCTCTCTTGTAGCCATTCACTAGGAGGTAGTTTGAAAGTGTTTCATACCATGTCCTAGGAGCTTGCTTGAGACCATATAAAGCTTTAATTAGCTTGCATACCTTGTTGGGGTAATGAGGGTCTTCAAATCCTGGAGGTTGCTTGACATACACATCCTGTTCCAAAAGACCATACAAAAAAGCACATTTAACATCCATTTGAAATACCAGAAAGTTTTTGAATGCAGCATAGGCAAGAAATATTCTGATTGCTTCAAGCCTGGCCACAGGAGCAAAAACTTCATCATAATCAATGCCTTCTTCCTGTGTGTAGCCTTGAGCTACAAGTCTGGCCTTGTTTTTGATCACTATTCCCCCGTCATCCTTCTTGTTTCTGAATACCCATTTGGTTCCAATTGGTTCTTCACCTTCAGGTAAGTCTACCAATTCCCAAACCTTCTGTTTATTGATCTGAAACAATTCCTCTTGCATTGCCTCTACCCAGCTTTCATCTTCCAATGCATCATTGATCTTTGTGGGTACTTCTTGAGACAGAAATGCAGCATGCAAGCAAATGTTTGCATCAATAGACTTGCTTCTTGTCAGCACAGGAGCTGACAAGTCTCCTATAATGTTCTCCCTTGGATGATCCTTACTAACTCTTCTATCAGTAAACAATGGAAATTCATGGCTTCTCCCATTGTGAGGAATATTGAGTTGAGGTAATAACTCAATATTGTTGGTTTGTGATACAGGTTCTGAAATTTCAGTTGGTTCTTAAGAACTGGGGACTGAATCTGAGATTAGATGCTCAAGACTATAATCATTTGAACCAGCATCAGTTGAATCATCAGGTTCATTGTTCTCAAAATTTACTGAAAAATTGTTTTTCGATTGAGTCTCAACCGGAGATTCTACTGCTACAGGATCCGTTTGAACTTCAACCGGAAGGACTTCTGCATCAGCAAGAACAATTTCAGAGGTTTTCTTTGCATTGGAGGGTTTCACAGGCTTGGTGCTGATGGATGAAAAGAAGGTAGGTTGCATTTGCAGTCCCTTGGTGTTCATTTGCCAGATGTCATCAGCTGACCTCATGTGATTTTGCTTATATTCATGTTCCTGCATTGTTGAACTCAATGGCTTATCAATGGTAAAATTGAAAGCAGTGGTTAGTGCATCTATATCGAATAACCATTCTGGTTGAGATACAAAACTGTTAAGAGATTTCTCATTAAAAGTTACATTAATGGTTTCCTCAACAATTTTAGTACTTTTATTGTAAACTCTGAATGCTTTTGACACACCAGAATATCCAACAAAATAACCTTCATCTGCCTTTTCAGCAAACTTAGGCAACAACCTATTAGTTATTAAAATAGTAACAGGACAGCCAAATGATTTAAAAAAATAAATGTTGGGTTTTCTATCTCTCCAAAGCTCATAAGCAGTTTTGTTATTACCCTTCACAATCAAAGTCCTGTTTTGGACATAGCAGGCAGTGTTTACTGCTTCTGCCCAAAATATCACGGGTAACTTAGAATCTGCTAGCATTGCTCTAGCAGCCTCAATCAATGTCCTATTTCTCCTTTCAGCAACACCATTTTGCTGTGGAGTTCTAGGAGCACTGAATTGTCTAAGGATTCCCTTTTCCTCACAAAATGAGTTCAAAACATGATTTTTAAACTCAGTGCCATTGTCACTTCTGATTGTCTTAACTTTCATTTTTGCTTGATTTTCTAAAGATACAATTAGTGTTTTTAACAATTCAGCAGTTTCATCTTTTGTTTTTAATAAAAACACCCATGTATATTTTGTGAAATCATCAATAATGACAAAGCAATATGACCGTTTTCCTAAGCTCATCACTCTAGTTGGACCAAACAAATCCATATGCAAAAGTTCTAGAGGTTGAGTGATAGAAGACTCAGTTTTTGGCTTGAAGGAGGTCTTGTGTTGCTTACCCTTGAGGCAAGAAACACAGTGTTCAGAACAGTTGAACTGCTTGTTAGGAAGACCCTTAACCAAGCCAAGATTCACTATTCTGTTCATGTTCTTGTAGTTAACATGACATAACCTCCTGTGCCACAAATCAGATTCATCCACTGAGGCTTTGGATATAAAGCATGCAATTCCACTTGCTGGAGTGGCAGCAGATAGATCCAAAACATATAGTCCTTCTCTCCTAGGTGCTCTGAGCAACACAAGTTCCTCAGGGATGTTAACACCAGGTTTCAAGACTATGGCCTCTCTCTCAGTAAACATCAAATTCAAATTCTTGTCACACATTTGTGAGACACTAAGTAAATTGAAATTTAATGTATCAACAAAATTTACCTTGTCAAAGGTAAGCATCCCATTACTAACAGCACCTTGTGCAGTAATGTGTCCTTTTGCACTCCCAAAGGCTACAGGACCTCCGTTTATGTTTTTAGGGTTTTCCAATACATGCTTATTTCCTGTCATGTGGCAAGTGCATCCACTATCAACAACCCATAGGCTTTGTTGGCCTTTATTATGCACCTACACACAAAGAAAATTGATTAATTTCTAAAGGGAACCCAAGCCTTTGAGGTCTTGGGCTTGCCAGAAGCATCATAATACTTGTACTATTTAAGTACTAAAGTATTTAGTATTGGATCCTCATTCAACAGGTCATCTTGATCAATGTTCAAGTGTTCAGACTGTTCACTTGATTGACATTGCCTGTTTGTTTTGCTAAGCCTTCTCTCAGCAATCTTCCTCTCTCTGTATTCCCTATACTTCTTTTGTTTGTTGGTCAAAGCCTTTGGCAACTCACTGGGTGAGGTGTAGGTCTGATCAACACTAGTCACTGGTGAGATTCTAGCATTAAAGTTTGAAAATTTGTTTGACTGGCTAGATCTCTCACTGTGAAATGCAACAGTGGCATTTCCACTTGAACTAGAGGGAATTTTCGGTTGAGAGTTGTGCTTGTTTTTCACAAAATTTTCTCTAGAGGTGGTCTTGCCTCTAGATGGGTTTCTCCTTCCTTGACCTTCAAAATGGTCAAACTCATCAGTGAACTGAACCCTGGGTCGTTGTCTAGGTGCAGTAACTGATCTGAGTGTTTTGGAGATTTCCGGTTGAACTTCATTTCCGGTTGAAAATTTTTCCGGTTGAAGTTCAGCCGGAACTCTGTTCGGTTTTAAGACTGAAAAACTTCCATTTTTGTTGTTCCCAATTAAAACTTTGTTTGACTCAGTATCAAAATACTTCATTGTGTTACTTCTTACAGGTGAAATTCTACCTGTAGATCTTTTCTGAGTAGAAACAGTTTTGGGTTTTAACAAGTTTTGAGCTTTGCTCAAAGGATTGAATTTGCACATTGCAGCTATGTGCCCTTTTTCACCATAGAAAACACATTCAAACATTTTTCTTTGGTAAGTGTTTGTGTTTTTGGTTGATTATTCATTTGTGACCTGGTGGTAAGTTAGCTTACCCATTTTCTCAGTTTCACTGGGTTTTGGCTGCTCAGGTAGTTTACCTCCAACTTTTGAGTCCTTGGGCTCATAAATAGTTGGTGGTGGAAAAGCAACTTTTGGTTTTAAAACCTTGGATTGGTCAACAGATGCTGATGTGCTAGTATCTTTGACTTCATAGTTTGATGATGATTCAACATATCTTGATTCAGAAGGTGAAGATGTAGTGCTATCAACAATTAGACTCACACTGCACTCCTTCTGAAGTGCTTGGATTGGAGCAATAACAGGTGATTATTCCTTGGGTGGTTCAACATTGTTGTACCCAATACCTGTTTTCCCAAGCATTGCCCCATTCCAAAGTTTCTCAGCTTTCTTGTTAGCTGTTTGGAATTTGTCACAGGTGAACAAGGCATCTTTTAACTTAATTTCAAGAACATCATTTTCTGCTTTTGCATCTTTTGTTTCTTGTATTGAAATAGTTAGTTTGTTCAACAAATCCTCTAAATGTGTTTCCAAAATAGAGTTAGTTTGCTCTAAAACATCAAATTCTTTGTTTAAATTTTAAATTTTAGTGATGTAAGCAGTTTCAGTTTTCTTAAAGCAATTCTTTAACTCATTTAAATTGGAAACCTCATCAATCAGATCAGTGTTATGTTTCCTGTATTTTGACACTTGTTCTATGCAGGCAGGGCTGCACAAATTTTCCAAAACTTTTTCAGGAATTTCATTTACCTGTTCAGTTGAATCTTCTTTGGCCATCAAAGCATGGTTGATTGGCTCAAACTCAGTGATAAAATCATCCCACTCATAGCATTCAGTCTGGTTAGCTACAGCTGCCACCACATTTTGATTTCCAAGTGGTTTTGGTTGAGTTGGCTGCTGGTTGCTGTTGTTGTTGTAATGTTGACTGCTGCTGTTGTTGTGTTGATTGTTGCTGTTGTTGCTTCCATGATTTGATCTCTGTTGGACATGGTTGTTATTATTCTGTCCATCTCTCCTTGGCTGCTTGCATTCCCTGGAAAAATGGCCAAGTTGGTGACAATTATAACATTTAGCTTTAGATTTATCTAACCCAATTGATGATCCCTTTGACCCCTTATAAGTTCTTCCAGTTCTCTTATAAAATCTTTGGGCCCTTACAGAAACCATAGCTAATTGAGTTAAAATGTCCATCTCTTCTAGATCATCTGCCCCTATGCATTCCAAGTCTTCACGTGTGAAGCCTTGAGATGAGTCAGTTGCCACATAGGCAGAGTGAGAGTTGTCAAACAGTGTTGAAGAACTCTCTGAGCATCTGGGTGACTCATTGAAACTGACTGAGGGTGAGTGATATTGAGAAGAATTTGAGATCTTTTGAAAATCAGTTGTAACCAAAGCAGTGGTTTGCAACTGTGGTGATGCTTCAGGAAAGTTGTTCTGCTGAAGATTAAGCTCCATTTCATAAGCACTAAGGACTCCATGGAGTTCACTTAGTTTAAGCTTTTTGAGGTCCTTGCACTCCCTAATGCTTACTGTATAGACAGTCCACATTGGAGGTAAGGATCTCAAGAACTTCCTGTTGGCATCAGCCTGTTCGGTTGTTACTTCTACCTTTTGCAATTCATCAAGAAGTGAAAAAATCTAAGATACTGGTTGGTCATAGATTCACCAGTTTTGTAAGTGAAGTTTTCATATCTTTGTTTCAAAACATCCTTTTTGTTTTCCTTAACCTCACTAGACCCTTCATACATTTCACTGAGAGCATTCCACAAGCTGTGTGTTGTCTTATATCCCTTGAACCCTACCAGTATAGAGTTGGGTAATGCAGCCTAGAGTGTCCAGTAAGCCTTGTGATCATATTCAAGCTCAGCATAATCAGCTTCAACATATTTGTCTAGTGGTTTTGATATTTGCACTTGGGCATCATCAGCAGATGGAACAGTTGGGCTATAAGGACCTATAGTCAACCTGTTCCAAATGCGTCTGTCTAGGCTTCTAACAAAACCTTCCATCCTGAGTTTCCAAGTATCAAAGTCATCAGGAGTGAAAATTGGTGGTTTGTTAGAGCTACCATTAAGTGAACCAAGAGTTAAGTCAGTCATTGTGAAAAACAGTTTGTAAAACAGAAAAAGCTTGTAAAAATTTAAGTAAGCAAGTAAAGTATCAACTTTGAAGCACTAGAAGTCTTCAAAGTGGAGAGCCAAAGCTCTGATACCACTTGTAGGACCGTTGATTACTCAGAGAAATAATCAAAACAAGAACTCTTTACTTGAGGATCACAACCATGCGGAATAAAGTTGTATCACACTTGTTTTTACTTAAGCTTTGTTTTACTTATACTTGTAGTTTTATTGTATTGATTGCATAAACTAGTGAACACAAGATAATAAATTTCTCGGTACTATTTGCATTAACTCAAGTTCAAACTGTTACAAGTGTAAGCACTAGATCTGGCACTTGTGAATGAACTAGCTAACAACTATATATAGTACTAAGGAGATCAACTACAGCCGTTGATCTCATACGGGCTAATCTAACCGTACATGAAAGTCAAACAATAAACTTACTAAAAGAACATTAGTAAACATACAAAAGAGGAAATGTGCAAAATGCAATTATCTATAAGTAGGAGACGGCTAGGATATGACTTTGGAGAATAAAAGTAGTTGCAGGCCCGATTTCTGCAAAAGTAAACTTTTAGTACTTTTCCAGTTGAACTCTTTATACTGTTGGATAAAAGAGTTCACCCGGAAATATTCTTCCGCTTAAGTTTTTCTGGTTGACAAGTCTTCCACTTGAGGGTTTTCCGCTTGAACATGTCTTCAACCGGAAATCTTCATCTTGAACCGGTTGACTCAGATTTTCATTTCCTTACAACGACGTTGCACATGGAGGGGGATCCAATGAACGTCGTGGGAATGGCTAGATTATATCCAAAATAAAAAGATGGGAAGATTCATGGAAGTCCATTACCTCCTGGTTGCCGTAGAATTACAGCTTATCAGGTCAATAAGGGTGCAACATTTTTACCATTCCCATTAGATGATAAAACAATGCTTTCGTAGGTTGAAAATTAATATATTATTGCATGGCCGATGAACCGAATGATCCTTCATTCTAATAACAAGTCAGATAGATCACAGTCGGTTGATCATTCTACGGTTCAAAAAGTACTGGAACAACCACAGGTAATTACTACATTAATTAATCGTATCCGCTAATTAATTAACTTTATATATATATTATATATATCTGATCGGTTTTATTTGTCATGTTTCCAGGTAAATAATGATCGAAAAAAGATGCCGAAAGTGTACGTAACACCAAACCAGCTGAATCAAAATCTGATAAACAGAAAACTCAGTACACGGATCCAGCAGAAGCAGCTGATCAGCACGGACAAGAAATTATAATTAAATATTATAGAAATTAAACTTTGATTAGTGTTTATGTTATATTTTTGAACAACATCATGATTAGTGTATGTACATTAATTTTTAATTATAATATATGATTTTTAAGGTTTCTCTATATTAATTAATTAATATATAATTAATTATAATTAAGAAAATATATGTGACCATATATATAATACCAAAGGCCACACTTTTTATATTTTAACGTGGCCGTTGCCACCATTTAGCCACGTGTATTGGGATAAATTATCTGATTTCAACTACCCTTTGGCCACTTTTTTTTTCCAAATATATGTGGCTAAAACACAAATATACGTGACCATATAAAACCAAAGGCCACGTTTTTTATATTTTAATGTGGTCGTTGCTACCCTTTGGCCACCCGTATTGGGACAAAATGTATGATTTCAGCAACCCATTTGGCCACGTTTTTTACAACATATGTGGCTAAAACACAAATATACGTGACCATATAATACCAAAGGCCACGCTATTTATATTTTAACGTGGCCGTTGCCACCCTTCGGCCACGCGTATTCGGACAAAATGTATGATTTAAACTACCCTTTGGCCACTTTTTTTTTTCAAATATATGTCGCTAAAACACAAATATACGTGACCATATAATACCAAAGGCCAGACTTTTTATATCTTAACGTGGCCGTTGCCACCATTTGGCCACGCGTATTGGGACAAAATATCTGATTTCAACTACCCTTTGGCCACTTTGTTTTTCCAAATATATGTGGCTAAAACACAAATATACGTGACCATATAATACCAAAGGCCACGCTTTTTATATTTTAATGTGGCCGTTGCCACCCTTTGGCCACGCGTATTGGGACAAAATGTATGATTTCAGCAACTCATTTGGCCACGTTTTTTCATATCATATGTGGCTAAAAGAAAAATATACGTGACCATATAATACCAAAGGCCACGCTATTCATATTTTAACGTGGCGGTTGCCACCCTTTGGCCACGCGTATTGGGATAAAAATTATAATTTCAGCAACCCATTTGGCCACGTTTTTTTATAACATATGTGGCTAAAACACAAATATACGTGACCATATAATACCAAAGGCCACGTTAAACAAATACATGTGGCCGTTGGGACCCTTTGGCCACGCTTTTCGGAAGAATTGTTTGATTACAACAGCAAATATTGGTACCTTTTAGCCACGCTTCTAGGTGGCTTCAGCCACTGATATTGTAACGTGGCCGTAGGATACATAAGGTGACGGGACCTTTGGTGTCGATTAGAATGAAAAAAAAAACGTGACCAAACACCTTTGGTCACGGTTTTTTTCCGTGGCCAAAGGTGAATTTTGACGTAGTGAAATAATGTTTTTTCCCACGTTAGGAAGCAAAAAAAAATGCACCAACGGTCGTTTTAGCCGAAACGGCCCGACCAACATTCTCCTAATCATTGTCAATTTAACGGTTTATCATTATTTTAAACTCATTAGATCGTTTTGGAGAAAACGGCCGTTTTATGATCGTTTTGTTTGAAACGATCGTGAGGATCGGGTGTTTTTAGTAAAGTTGTGGGTTTCTATAGCATAGGGCAAATTGTGAAGGTAAGGTAATTAATAATAGTTCATATTGTTTTATAGATAAGGCTTATTGTTTTTCGAATTTAAGATGTCATGTTGATTTATACTAAATATTCGTTCTTTGTACATGTAATACAAATATCCAATCTATTTTTTATATGCATTAGTGAAGTGTCACTCTCCTCGCACCCTTAAATAAACGATGAAGAAGACCATTGGTAGCAGGGACAAAGGAGAAGCTGCGAAATAAAAGGGGAAAAATTAATACGATCAAATGAGAAATAAGTTCAAACATAAAAATTATAAGAGGTCAAACATTAGCCGCCGACATTACATTTTATTCATGTCGGACAAAGTCACAAAATACTAACGAATCACAGATGACCCGCCGGCGTTCACGTCGGAATCAAGGTCATGATCATCGTAAATTAACCACCGGCGTTACATTCTTTTCACGCCGGAGGCAAAGGTATGGTCCTCAACAAAGACTACAAACGAAAACGTAGAAAATGTAGACAAACAATAAACTTACATGGGTCTAGGAGATGGTAGATGAGAAGAAAATAAATGAGGCTTGGATGTCTTTATATAGTTTCAAAGGAACTATACACATTCCTATTATTGTATGGTAATAAAGGTTTTAGTTATGAAAGACTAATACAATAAGAGTTAAGAATATTGATGATCTTATAATTATAAACCATAACTATTATTATTATGGTGATAATAATGGTATGAGAGTTGAGAATTTAATGAGTCATGTGTTTATTATATAATAGTTATTAAGAAATTTAGTAATTAATCATCCTTATGAACTCAACGAGATGTTTACCACCCCATGCGTTGCTGCGGGGTTGAACTTTTATGATGATACCTCTAGTAATGGATCATTTTTAGTATAGAACATCTACAACAGTTTTGTACTATTACTAACGAAAGTAGAAATAAGGAGTATAAAACATAAAAGTTTAAAACTTTCATGGTGAAAGTATTAAACTATTAAAAGTATACTAAAAAAACGAAAGTTAAAAATTTTAGGAGAATAAAAGTTAAAGTCTAAAAGTTGTGTCGTTGAAGTATAAAACTATACAAAAAAAGTATACCAAAAAAAATGAGAATATGAAAATTTAGAGGAATAAAACGTCAAAGTCTAAAAGTTGTGTTGTCGAAGTATAAAACTATGAAAAAAGTCATCGCCAAAGTCAAAAACTCTAAAAGTATACTAAAAAATAAAATTAGTCTACTAAAAAAAGAAAGTTAAAAAGTTAAGGCATATAAAACGTAATAGTCTAAAAGTCTCATGGTGAAAGTATAAAATACAAAAGTATATTAAAAACGAAAGTAGGAAAGTTAAAAGTTTCGTGGCCAAAGTAGAAAACAACAAAATTTTAAAAAAAAGTTAGTGTGTCGTTAAGTTATATATATATACAAAAAAAATATTCTAAAACAATGTAAATATGAAAATTTAGAGGAATAAAACGTCAAAATTTAAAAGTTGTGTCCTCAGAGTATAAAACTATGAAAAAAGTCATTGTCAACGTCAAAAACTCTAAAAGTATACTAAAAATGAATTTAGTCTAATAAAAGGATAAAGTTAAAAAGTTAAGGCATATTGTGACAACTGGTAATTTCCTGGTTAACTCCGTTAATAACTTCTGTTATCTTAGTTAACTAGAATAGTTAACGTTACCTGTCATGTATGTGACAACCCGACTTTTCGGGCCTTTAACTGATTTAACCTAAACCTAATTTATTATAATTGCTGTAAGAACATTTATGAGATTGACTTATTTTATGATTTTATGTGATAACGTTTCACGTAACTATATATATATGTATCGTCATGATTTCATGTTCATCATTTTATGTGAACTCAATAATACATATTTGTGGAGTTATATATATCTATGATTTTATGTGAACAAAACAAGGATTACATTTTATAAATGTTATACAATAGATAGGTTTCGACACACACTCGTACATTAATCGTTAAGGTCGTCATCCTTTAACCCCGTTAGGATTAGTTAACCCTCCGTTAACCTTGAGGGGATCATCTTGCCATTTCTTAAATTTGTTTTAATTAACCAAACTTGCAAGGACCAGCTTTGTAATTATCAAAACCTAAAACCCTAAATTATAAACTCGTGAGGGACTAGGGTGGTCAATTGCTCAAAAGATGATTTGAGCAGATTGTAACCCACGGACCGATCAAATGCCGACACCCTTCAATCTTCGATAACCGTCGCCTCTTAATGTTCGGTAATTAATCACCAGTTTCGTCCAATTCAATCAGTAATTAGCAGATGGTAATAACCCTCATACTTGATGAAATGTCATTGAACCATAGCTACCCTCTAACATTGGTTACCCGCAAGCCTCGTTGATAAACACCAGCCGAAACTGAGAAGAAGATCTGGCAGAACAACACCAATCTACCAACGTTCGATCACCACGTAACTGTCCTCTTCCCCTGTTCGAACAATTGATGTCGTCACATCCCCTAACCAAGTTCTTAATCGAGTTCGTGTTCGCGTCGGGTTCGGTCTCATCATCACAAACGCGTCAAGATTCGTCTCCGACACTAAGGTATTACTAGTCCCAGTTATTCAACCCGTTTTTGCGTGTTATGGTTGTTGTTTACGACTCTCCGGCGATCGGGCTAAAAGTCGGTTTCAACCCTATGGTGTACATAATAGTTTTTATTTCTAAAACCCGGTTTCAACCCTATGGTGTACATAATAGTTTCTGTTGGAGAGTTAATCAAATGGGCATCCAGCCCAATGGCCAAGGCGCTGCAATTTCACCCAGAGGTCACGGGTTTGAAACCGGTGACCTCTGTTTTGCCTTTTTGTTTTATTGTAGTGTTTTTTTTTCTACCCTTGTCTTCACCGATCATTTGTATCTTTGTTTTGAACCCGTAGCATCATAAATACTATTTTTTTGAGTTTTACACCCCTAATTTTATATAACTGCAAACTTGAACATATGGCCTTTTAAAACTCACGTAGGATTTTAAAACTCACTATACTTGAATATACGAGTAATCCATATATTATTAATGTTCATCTTAAGATTCCAATAAAACTCACTACAAACTTGAAGTAAATTAACAGTGAGTTTTGTAAAATCTAATTTGAATAGGTCTTACCTAATTTGTTTCTAAACCTGATCACTAGAAATGGTGTACAGTTTGTATGTATAAATATGATCACTATAAAAAAGGCTGGACAATTATGCATCAAACAGAACTACAGAAGGTCTCGGTTTTAAGTTGATAGGCTCTTCAGAAGGTTGTTTCATAAATTTGTTAATGGACAATCAATAATTACCAATGTTTTCACAAACATTACTCAATAAGAGATAAACATCTCTCCATATATGACATACCTTTAGAAAGTTGTAGTACAAACATGTATAATATCAAAGTAGCAAATAAAATACAGTGAGCGGTCTTCTTACATCAAAATGTACTCATGAATTTTTATGGCGGATTCAGGATGAATGATGGCGATAATCGATCCGCAGATTGGTCGATCAACAGATGTAGCAGACTAGAGTGAGAGTAGGTCAGTAATGGAAGCCAATAATCGCCAACGGACCACGACTTTCCACCTCTGAACTGGCATTAATGCTATCAAATCGCACTACTCCATCTCTACAAAATTTCCCAACATGATTCATTAGAAACGCCCCAAATAATAGCGTAATTTCATCATCCAAAAGCTAAACATGTCTTCATCACACACATAAATAAGCAAAATTAAGTTTCGTGAAACGATTAAACAATCAGCGGTGCATTAATGGCGAGTTACACGTCTTAATCTATGGTAGCTGTAACATCTAGTGAAAGCTAGAAAAGGCATGAATGCAACAAATAAGCGTAAAAACAGAGAAATTGGAAGAAGGTGACCTGAAGAATTAGCGGGAGATTTTGCGGAATTTGTGAAGGTGAAAAAGAAGATGTAAATCTAAATCTAGAGAAGATCAATTAGGGTTTTGAGTGCTGGTGTTCATGAAGTGAAATGAAGAAGTCTTCTACTACATGTCCACTTCGAAAACTCAGATCGCCGATTTAGGAGTTCCAGAGAGGATTTAGGTTTTCTTTGAAGATTTTAGGAGTTCTGATGGTTGTTTGTTGTTATTTTTTGACCATCGTACTTCTCCTTCAAAGAAACTCAAGGTTAATGATCGAACGGCTAAAATGGGGGTCTATGGGGTCTACATTTTTTAAGCGGTCTACAATGATCCTCACCATATATATATATATATATATATATATATATATATATATATATATGTATCGTCATGATTTCATGTTCATCATTTTATGTGAACTTAAGAATACATATTTGTGGAGTTATATCTATGATTTTATGTGAACAAAACAAGGATTACATTTTATAAACGTTATACAATAGATAGGTTTCGACACACGCTCGTACATTAATCGTTAAGGTCGTCATCCGTTAACCCCGTTAGGATTAGTTAACCCTCCGTTAACCTTGAGGGGATCATCTTGCCATTTCCTAAATTTGTTTTAATCAACCAAACTTGCAAGGACCAGCTTTGTAATTATCAAAACCTAAAACCCTAAATTATAAACTCGTAAGGGACTAGGGTGGTCAATTGCTCAAAAGATGATTTGAGCAATTGTAACCCATGAACCGATCAAATGCCGACACCCTTCAATCTCCGGTAACCGTCGCCTCTTAATGTTCGGTAATTAATCACCAGCATCGTCCAATTCAATCAGTAATTAGCAGATGGTAATAACCCTCATACTTGATGAAATGTCATTAACCATAGCTACCCTCTAACATTGGTTACCCGCAAGCCCCGTTGATAAACACCAGCCGAAATTGAGAAGAAAATCCGGCAGAACACCACCAATCTACCAACGTTCGATCACCACGTAACTGTCCTCGTCCCCTGTTCAAATAATTGATGCCGACACAGCCCCTAACCAAGTTCTTAATCGAGTTCGTGTTCGCGTCGGGTTCGGTCTCATTATCACAAACGCGTCAAGATTCGTCTCCGACACTTAGGTATTACTAGTCCCAGTTATTCAACCCATTTTTGCGTGTTAAAGTTGTTGTTTACGACTTTCCGGCGATCGGGCTAAAAGTCCGGCGAGTTTAGGGTTTCTTGAGGCAGATGACAGCGCCTGCATATTAGTTAAAAGAAATATTTTCTATGTAATTACAACTATTAAAGTAGATCGTAGTGGTAGGGTACGTGGTGTTGGAGCCATGAGGTCGTGGGTTCGAGACCTGACTTCCTCTTTCTTTTTATGTTTTATTTCTTAAACCCGGTTTCAACCCTATGGTGTACCTAACAGTTTCTGTTGGAGAGTTAACCAAATGGGCATCCAGCCCAATGGCCAAGGCGCTGCAATTTCACCCAGAGGTCACGGGTTTGAAACCGGTGACCTCTGTTTTGCCTTTTTGTTTTATTGTAGTGTTTTTTTTCTACCCTTATCTTGACCGATCATTTGTATCGTTGTTTTGAACCCGTAGCGTCATAAATACTATTGTTTTGAGTTTTACACCCCTAATTTTATATAACACAAGTTTTTATAAATGTGAGTATTTATGTTGGTATTAGATAAATACAAATGAAATTTTTATAAGTATCTACGTTTGTGTAGAAAATATGTAAACGAATAATTATGAGTATGCGTATTATGCAATACAAACATTCTAAACGTCATATATTTATGAATAATTATTAGAACATAGGTGTATTTTGAGTACTCGTTATCAACATAGTTTTATAATTGGTGATGTATATATATTCGTATATATATATATATATATATATACACATATTTTATTATCTAATTTCATGGACGTATATTATTAGTTAATAATATACATTTTGTCGACGTTTGTAATCGTCATGATTTTTGGCTATGTGTCATCCTCAACTCGCTTCGGACTTTATGATCCTCGTCGTGTGAAAGTCATCGTTGGTCTAGAATATGTCACTCGTGTTTGAACATACACTTATATATATATGCTCGTTAGGTGCTTGGTAGGATACACAAGACCCATTACCTGCTATTAGATATGGCTATTTATCTGGTATTTCTGTGCACCCAAAGGTGAGTTTCACGATCCCACTTTACTCTTTTTGTTTTGGGGAGAGAACATGCAAAATTACTTACTGTTTTTATACAGCTCTTATATTTCCAATATATCATCATGTACTAGATTTTCTTAACACCAAAACTAAGTCCTTACAAATCGAACCGTTAATTGTGAAAAGCGAGGTAATGTTGAGTAGTACTACTGGGGTTTGATATACCCCTCTCAGCGGGCACGTGATGCACCACCCGACTGTCGGTCGGACTGAGAGCAATATTAGCCTAAACGTACCGTTGTTTCTGGTGGGACACGGGGAAGGCAAAACACGTAAGGAGGATTCCTACAACTTATTAGCCAGCCTCGGTTGCGAACTATCTAGTGACATGAATTTTAGGCTAGCTACCTACAATATGGAAATATAACAAAAATTTACAACTTATCTATGGACTTTAAACTGTTGTGTCCATAGGCGAAAAACTTGACTGTGAATATCAAAACCTCTGAACTCACCAACCTTTGGTTGACACTTTCTTTAAACATGTTTTTCTCAGGTCGGGGTGTTCGAGTAACACGAGTATGCATGCATGATCCTTTAAAACCATGTTACGGTTTTCTGTACAAGTTATGTTATTTCGAATGAAAATATTTTATGTAAATACTAAACCTTTTGTTTATGCTTCCGCATTTGTAAAACTCTGATTTTATATTATATTTTAATATAATAAAAACCTTTTGATATTTAATGGTTGTTTGGTGTAACTAATGGACTAGGATCCTGGTTTGCTCACACCCCACATGGTAAAACTCTGTTAGGGAAATTGGGGTGTGACATATTGGTAACAGAGCCCTTGGTTACAACGAACTAAGATTTTCGTCTTAGACTGTAACTGTTTTGCATTAGTTGCACACTTAAATGTTTTCCCATGCATCCTGATACTCACTCCTATACACACAAATGGTCTACAATATGTCGTATTGTGTTTAATCATCTAACTCCCTTGTACTCGCGGCGAGCAGCCGATTATTTTTTAGTCGTCCTCAACAACTCTGAGTCATGTATCTCCAATTTAGCATTCATGGACGACGAGGCATCGAATTAGATCGAAGGATCACGTTTACACTTTTGACGAGCTGATTGTTGCTCGAGATTATTTTGTAATGAGCAACTGGGCATAATACCCATACTACGAATGTATGCTGCATATGGAAGGTGGTGTACTACCTCTTCTTGTCCTTAAACCTTTATCTTAGCTTAGGAGGTTCTTGTTAAACCTGCCTTACGTATACCTCTAAACTTATGCGTTCAGAAAATGTTATCTTGACGTGCTAATAGTGCGATCATTCAACTTCAATTATGACAACATTGTGTGAATTCAAATGGTTGCCCATGGGGCACTTGTATCTGTCTCTGTTATTTTCATCGTTTTCACATTTGCTCTGATCTTCTAAGATCTTTCCCTTCTCATTTCTATCGCATGGTCACGTTGGAATGACGCAACTTGAATGAGACTCTTTTAAACTAAACAGTACCTGATGTGTACTGATTGATTTTTTTTTTCTTTATCTTTACTCATATATATCGAATTTGTGATCAGGTTGGTATGTGTAGAATAATCATTAGATACCTTCGAGCTAAACTTGGGTCAATGTGATAAACCCTATTCAGATCCAATTGAACTAAATTTTTGACTGACTCGCTTCGGGTGGGTCATTCCAATTCAAGCAAACATTTTATACTCGAAACTTGTCTTTTTAACAAATTATGGTCAAGATAATTTTGGGTTAATGACCACATTCTTGATACCCACTCCGTGGATACCTCATATGTACTCCACCATACTTGGTAGCTAAAGTAAGAGTAACTAGGGTGACCATATAAGGCAAATTACCGTTACGGGTGCACACGTATATATATTTTGAAGTGTATGGAACTCCTGAAAAACTCTACGAGGCAAGCTAATGGTTGTATTGGGTACAAATCCCTATTTTTTTAAATAATGATATTTGAATGTCAAGCATGTTGAGCTGAACCGGATGGTTGAAATCACCTATCTTCAAAAACGCTATCACACTTGATTTTGCCCCATTTACTTGTGGATTACAACCCATTCGAAAAGCCTTTTGAAATGTGTTGGGATTATTAGTCATGTAAGGACACCATTTCACTCGTATATTTTGATGACAAAACATCCTTAACTACGAACACTCTCGACGAAACCTTTGACCGGTTTGAACTCACTTTGAATCATTATTCTACCTTCACGACCTTACCAACCATATCAATCCATGAAACTTTACAATCGTGAGACAACATTAGATAAAATAATTATATAAAATCATATAACGCGAGCACTAGAACACATTTCTTGGCTGAAAACTCTTGTGAAGTTCCATCTGAAGATTCATACTCCCTGATTTTATTGTGCGAACCAAAACTCGTTACCAGCAGCATCGTCATAAACTCACAAACTTCTTACCTCACCGCAAGACACATTCTCCCTAATGGGGTAATGTTAGTAAAACGTCTTCCTGGTTTCAAGCTAATGACTTCAATTTGAACATAATGACTATTTGTTGACCTTCTGTACTTGTACTCTTGATTTTTGTCTACATGATTCGAACCTTTTACAATTTAACAACCAATAATTTCTGATTCTCGCGCTTTTGTAATCCTGTATGTCCTGGAAAAGCTTTCAATCCTTGAACCGGAAGGTGTTACACTCATGGTTAGCATTTCAACTAGTTAACATCATTGATGATGAGACTACATTGTGCATTTATTGCTGTAACGGTACAAAGTATTTCATGAAAACCCTATTTACACTCATCGATCGTGAACTTCTTGTTATCTATAGCTAATTGTACTACCGACCTTGTATTTCCCCTTCTTACGCATTGAGTACACTAGGTTATCCATATATTTTTTATATTTATTAACGCTCTTATCATAAAAATGACCGGAAAATTTCTGGTCCACGGATACTCCTCATCTTTTCAGGAAACTTTCAGTGATGAAACCCAGCTTGAAGTTAACCCTTATGACCTACTTAAATTTTGGATCGTCTTGAAATCCAAAACGTTATGATATTCGCACTGCGCGTGCCAAACCCTCGGCGACCTTCACCAGAACGACACGCTCTTCGTATCCTGCTGGTCTTGTGAATGGAAACACCTACACCTTTTGTTTGCACAACGTATTGAGATTTTAATCTCTCGTCCCCGCCCGCCCCCCCCCCCCCCCCTAATGCATTCTAACATATGGGAGAAATTTGACGAACCCTATTTCTATTAGAAATACCTAATATGGGTTGACTAATAACTAGTAACGGTAGGAAGCCGGTACGCCTTTAAGGTGCTGGTAGTGTGGTAGGTTAGCTGCAGTACACCCTATATATAAGAATAAGTGACATGTTGAATATGGGACCAGTACCGGACCAAGGATTGACTTTAGTGTCATACGCAAAACCCTCATATACAAAAACTCCATCTAACAGGGCTATGTCCTCGACGAAACTGTTTAATGCTACTTTATCTGAGATTGCGGTTACCAGAAATAATCAAGCTTCATGCTTTCAAAGGTCCGTGTCTATAAGAAAAACTACGCTAAAGCGTACTTCCTATCTCGGTTCAGATGTGAGTTCTGACTCAGTTAAACATCAATTTTTTTTTATAAAAAAAATCAGAGATTTTCCCTTATGAATAACAAACCACCCGACCGGATGATCAACTCCAACTTTTAGAAGCATGGGTTAAAAAGTAGGTTGACTCTCCTTTATGGGAAACTACTTTCGAAACGATTGTCCCTTTTGATGAACTTCTTGACCATCACTGAAGTGATCCCCACTCCCGACCCTTTTCTGTACAACACATTGTTTGACCTCTTGATTTGTGGTAAACCAGTACTGAACCCTAGCAAATATTCATATGTACAATCGCACAAAACCTTTGAATATCCTGATACCCTATGTTCCGAAGACACACACTATCTCAAGCTCACGTTTTGCAATATTTTTAAACACTATTTAAACCAACATTCTGGAAGGAACGATTCATAGCACATGAAGTGCGAGAACACAAAGTAGATTGGGCACACTTGTGAACTTGTGTAATGAAGACCCTTCTTGACGATATGTTTACTCTATGAAACTGTATAACCATTAACACGTTCATCTCGATAACTGTTGATGCAAATTTCTTGTCAAATCCTGTTAAGCAGGTTCGATAATTCTCGTTGAATTCTATGTTATATAATCCGACATCATTCTAAACTCATATGTCGTACTTTGGAATGTGTAGTTACGATTACTATATGCTACCATCACAACACTCACTTAGATCGATGAACTGAGCCATTGGCGCTCTTCATCTTAAATTTTCTATCCTCACACTTGATTGCCATGCACCTATATATAAGGCATCATTGATTGTCGGTACTGTGACACCCGAGAATTCCAAGGTTAACTTCCGTTAGACAACTTCCGTTAGTTACGTTAGTAACTAATACTTAACTAGGCCGAATACGTCCACGTCCTTTGGTTGATCACCAAACCCGCCCATATATGTTATGTGTTCAATTATTTATGGTCATTATGTGCAAACGTGATTTAAATGCATAATTATTAATAAAAAGCATGACTATTTAATTAATTGATAAATTATGTGACAAATTGCTTATTTGGATTATTATATGTTAACCGGGTAATTAAATGTATGCATACATGTTTAATGATTGGGCTAGTAATTAGTTAATGATGGACTAATCATGGGCTAATGATGGCTAATCATTAGGGGCCCAAATCCCAATGAAAGCCCATGAGACCACTAGTATTTAAATAGAATTATAAACCCTAATCCCATTTACATGCTCCATCACCACACACACACACTCCCCATCACACTCTCTCCCTCTCACGACTTCTGGACCAGCCCCAAGACACACCAAGATCAGCCATCACTTTTGTTGGTGAAGATCATCCATCGATCCTTGATCAAACCGTGAGTCCCATGAACCATTTCTATGTGTTTTCTATGTGTTTTCTTCATAAAGCATGCCTAGATCTCCATGTAATCGTTAGATTTTCTGTAAGAATGCTTAGGAATGCTAGATCTATGATAAAGACTACAACTTTACGTGTGAAACTGATCCATAATAGAGATTCATGCTAGATTAGGTCATTTTGGGTGAAGTGTGTTCTTGAAGATTTGATGATGAAAATGCATGTTTATGATGTTAAAAATGCTCCTGTGATGTTCCTAAATGATTATGTATGCTTGAAAATGAATTACACGAAGCATGGAGGCTGTTAGAAAGATTTTTAGTCAAATTTACGAGTTTTTTAGCGACCAGCGAAACTGTGCATTCATTAGGAGAAACTATCCAGCGAAACTGTGCATATCTACTTCCAGCGACACTGTCCAGCGAAACTGCAGTGTCTCTCGTGAACGAAACTGACCTTGTCCCTGAACGAAAGTTCAACCAGTTCCTGGCGAAACTAGCCAGCGAAACTAGCAGTTTCTCTGGCAGTTTCTCTAGCAGTTTCTCTAGCAGTTTCTCTAGCAGTTTCTCTAGCAGTTTCTCCAGCAGTTTCTCCAGACTAAACCCAAACTTGTGCAACTTATTTAAATGATATGCCATGACTTGTATGATTATGCAATGATGAAACATGCTATGATTTCTGTAATATATGAACCCTTGTTTATGATCAACCATCGGTGTCGTGTGTCGTTATGTCGTTTCGTAGTTCCAACGTGCTATGTTATGGGCCATAGTGACGATAAGTTAATGTTTAGACACAAAACTAATACTTAAGACCTAAACGTGTTCATAGGTCTTCGTTAAGCAATATTTGGATTAATTAACAAGTGTAGCTGAGCAACCTAAGGTGAGTTTCACTAACCCCTTATTTGTGAACCCGTTTGGGTCACAACGAATTACTTAACGGAAAACAACGCTGACACTTTGAGATATCGCCGAATGGGATATCTGTTATGGAAGCTGGAGTGCTTTATGGGAAGCGCTTGCAACTGTCCATCCTTGGGATTTCAAATGAAATCCGGAATAACCGTTTTGACACTTAAACTATTTTTAGGATTTCAAATGAAATCCAGAATAAACAACTTTTAATATGGCTAGTGTAGGTTAAAGTCTAAACCAAATGATATCACATGATTTCTAAGGATGCCTTAAAACTTAAAAGTCCTCAACAATTTAGTACCATTAATCTGTGAAGCGAGGGGATGTTGGGTAGATCTACTGGGGTTTGACAAACCCTGCTCCGCGGTACACAAATGTGTAGCCAACCGGTTGGAGGCCGAACGGAGTGCAATATCAGCCTATTTTAGTTGTGGGTCCCATGAGGAACACAACTGGAGGCACAAACCATCGGCAAATGCCGAACTCTGTTACGTCAGCTTTGGTACGAACTTCCTTAGTGCATGGAAACCGGATTAGCTACCCGCGATATCGGTTGACCGCTTTAACTTTTACTTAACTAGTGCATATTCGATAATTCAACACTTGGCAATGTTTGCAAAACTAATCCTTATTACATGTTGATACATACGCTTATGAGACCGGGCCAATGCATGACATGCCCACCGTGGACTCACCAACCGTTAGGTTGACACTTGTGTGGTTTTCACTTTTGCAGATCGCTGAGGAGTATCCACCAGGGGTTGGCATGGCACACAGAAGACTTTAAACTGTTTTAACTTACGTTGGACATTTTGAATATCAATATATAATTTGTACTTAAAGCACGTGGTTAGTGCTGAGATACTTTTGTTTACTTTTCCGCTGCGAATTTTAGACTGTTTTATGATGAACACTTGGACTTTACTCTGATTCGTTTAGTATTTGTAACTAATAGTTGTGGTCCTGGTCTAGTCGCGCCCCTTAACGGTATAAACTCCGTTAGTGGTTAATTGCATCAGGAAACGTCCATCACTGCACATTTAAGACTTTCATGGACTACAAGCCAATGACATTTTCCGGCGAGGAAGGAGCGGTAGGACTCCTCAGGTGGATCGAGAAGTCTGAGAAGGTCTTCTCCATGTGTAACTGCCCTGCTGAGAACAAGGTGAAATTTGCGACTGGTACTTTCGAGGGAACAGCTCTCTCCTGGTGGAACGCCGAAATCCAAATGGTTGGGGTAAATGCGGCAAATGACATGGAATGGGAAGCATTTAAGGAACTGATTATGGAGGAGTACTGCCCTCGGGACCAAGTCAAGAAGCTTGAAGGAGAATTTTTGAACTCCAAGATGTCTGGGTCAGAGATTGAGGAATACACTGCGCGTTACCACGAGTACGCTGTACTCTGCCCAACAATGGTTGATGCTGAATTCAAACGCATTGAGCGTTATCTGGAGGGTCTCGCACCCCAAATCAAGAGCTTGGTGACCGCCAGCAACCCAACAACCGTGCAGCAAGCCATTCGTTTGGCTCATAAGTTGACTGATCAGGAGATCGATAGGGGTACACTACCCGCAAAGCTCACTGTGAAGACTGCCTTAAGTGGCAAGCGTAAGGCTGAAGAAGAAGCTCCAGCGACATCTGTGAACAATCAAACTTTTGGGAATCAATCTGGGAGATCCTCTAACTCCCAATATCAGAACAAGCGGTCTGACAACGCAAGGTCAAATTTCAACAATGGTAGCAACAGTGGGAGCAACAACCGCCAGGGCGGAAATGGAAACTACAAGGGTAAAGCTCCGTTTTGTAACAAGTGCGGGAGACACCACAATGGTATGTGTACCAAGGGTTTGGAGTGTGGAAGATATGGTAAACCGGAGCATGAGGCCAACAACTGCTGGACCAACCTACAAAAGTTGAACAACAACGGTCAGAACCAAGGAGGAAATAACAACAAGGGAAATGGAAACAACCGCAACGGGCAAGGAAACAATCAGAACAACAACGGTGGAGCCCGTGGCTGTTTTGAATGTGGTGCGCAAGGCCACATGAGGAAAGACTGCCCGCGTTTGCGCAGACAAGGAAATGGAAACAATGGCAACGGTGGGAACCCAGGCAACGGGAATGGTAACGGTGGGAATGGTAATGGTGGAAACGGAAATGGTGGGAATGGTAGAGGTCGAGCTTTCGTCATGGGTCAAGGTGAAGCTCGCAACGACGCCAATGTGATTAACGGTAAATTTATACTTAATGGTTTCTTTGCTACTGTATTGTTTGATTCTGGTGCTGAAAGAAGTTTTATTTCCACTAAGTTTGCTAGACTGATTAATGCTAAACCGATTGACTTAGATGCTAAGTATGTGGTAGAGCTAGCAAACGGTAAACTCCATGATACAACCCAGATAGTTAAGGACTGTAAGTTAGAACTAGTTGGCCATACGTTAGGAATCGATCTTATGCCCTTCCCGATTGGTAGTTTTGACGTTATAGTAGGAATGGATTGGTTATCAGAAAACCGAGCTGAAATTTTATGTCAAGAAAAAGTGGTTCGTATCCCACTCAAAGACGATGAAATGCTAACAGTTCAAGGTGAAAAAGGTGGAACAGTCACCGGCATCATCTCATTTCTAAAAGCTCAAAAGTGCCTTCGTAAAGGTCACTTCGCGATTCTTGCAAACGTCACCGACACGACACTTCCCGAGCGTAAAATCGACGACTATCCGATAGTCCGCGACTTTCCGGATGTATTTCCTGATGATCTGCCTGGTTTGCCTCCATTTCGACAAGTTGAGTTTGGGATCGACTTAACTCCCGGCGCTGCTCCGATTGCACGCGCACCATACCGTTTGGCTGTAAGTGAACTCAACGAACTTTCCGCACAACTTCAAGAGTTACTCGACAAAGGATTTATTCGTCCAAGTTCGTCTCCGTGGGGAGCACCGGTATTGTTTGTTAAGAAAAAGGATGGAACGTTCCGAATGTGTATCGACTACCGAGAGCTCAACAAGGTTACCATTAAGAATCGGTATCCACTTCCTCGAATCGACGACCTCTTCGATCAACTACAAGGTTCAAGCTACTATTCAAAGATTGATCTACGGTCTGGTTATCACCAACTTCGCGTACGTGATGAGGATATCCCCAAGACTGCCTTCAGAACTCGGTATGGACACTACGAGTTCCTGGTTATGCCGTTTGGGCTAACCAATGCACCTGCCGTGTTTATGGATCTGATGAATCGAGTGTGCAAGCCGTACCTCGATCAGTTTGTGATAGTTTTCATCGATGATATTTTGATCTACTCCAAGACAAAGGAAGAACACGAGAATCACCTGCGACTTATTTTGGAATTACTCCGCAAGGAACAGCTTTACGCCAAGTTTTCAAAATGCGATTTTTGGATCCGCGAAGTCCAGTTTCTTGGACACGTTGTTAATGAAGAAGGAATTCAAGTTGACCCAGCTAAAGTGGAAGCTATCAAGAATTGGTCTACTCCTAGAGCGCCGACCGAAATCCGACAATTTTTGGGACTTGCCGGATACTATCGAAGATTCATTAAGGGTTTCTCGCAAATAGCTCAACCCTTAGCAGCTTTAACGCACAAAGGGGTGCAATACAGATGGGGTGAAAAAGAAGAACGAGCGTTTCAAACACTTAAGGATATGTTATGTTCAGCTCCGATTCTCTCGTTACCCGATGGGGTGGACGACTTCGTGGTTTTTTGCGATGCATCCATTCAAGGACTCGGTTGCGTGTTGATGCAACGAGACAAGGTAGTTGCCTACGGGTCCAGGCAGCTGAAGGATACTGAGAAGAATTACACAACGCATGACTTGGAATTAGGAGCCGTTGTATTTGCACTTAATATTTGGAGACATTACCTCTACGGAACAAAGTGCACGATATTCACCGACCACAAAAGCTTACAACACATCTTCGAACAAAAGGATCTCAACATGCGACAACGAAGGTGGATCGAGCTACTAAATGACTATGATTTAGCGATTAAGTATCATCCTGGAAAAGCCAACGTTGTGGCTGATGCCTTAAGTCGGAAAGAGTATGAAAAGCCTCGACGAGTACGAGCGCTACAACTGACCATTCACACGGGATTGCCGGATCGAATCCGCGATGCCCAACAAGAAGCTTTAAAGGAAGAAAACTTCGCAGCTGAAGCACTGCGTGGTGTAGATGGTCACTCTGAGGTTAAGTCTGATGGACTCAGGTATTATAATGACAGAGTTTGGATTCCTCTACTTGGGAATCTTCGTGAGCTCGTGATGGACGAGGCTCACAAGTCAAGATATTCGGTGCACCCTGGATCGGATAAAATGTACCAGGATTTGAAGAACTTATACTGGTGGCCGAACATGAAAGCCGACATTGCGCGATATGTGGCTAAGTGTTTAACATGCTCAAGGGTTAAGGTCGAGTATCAAAAGCCTGCTGGATTACTGCAACAACCAAAGATCCCAGAATGGAAATGGGAGGATATCTCCATGGACTTCGTAAAAGGATTACCTCATCGATCGAATCGACCGGATGCGATTTGGGTTATCATTGATCGATTAACCAAATCTGCACATTTTATCCCGATGAAGGAGACTGACAATATGGATAAGTTAACCAAGCTGTACATTGACCGAATTGTGGCACGTCATGGAGTGCCTAAGACTATCATCTCCGACAGAGATCCTCGATTTACTTCCCGACTATGGCAATCTATGCAAGAATCACTGGGAACCAGACTGGATATGAGTACAGCTTATCACCCATAGACCGATGGTCAGACGGAACGAACGATTCAGACTTTAGAAGATATGCTACGAGCTTGCGTTCTCGACTTCGGTAAAGACTGGGAGGCTCACCTTCCGTTGGTGGAGTTCTCCTACAACAACAGTTATCATTCAAGTATCGGTGCAGCACCTTTTGAAGCACTATATGGCAGAAAATGTAGATCGCCCGTGTGTTGGGCAGAAACGGGTGAGAAGGGAATCACCGGACCAGAAATCATTCACGACACAACTGAACGGATTATTCAAATCAGAAAGCGGATAGCCGCAGCACGTGACAGGAAAAAGAGCTATGCCGACAAACGCCGTAAACCTTTGAAGTTCGAGGTAGGCGACAAGGTACTATTGAAGGTATCTCCCTGGAAAGGAGTGATACGCTTTGGAAAACGTGGAAAGTTGAATCCTCGTTATATCGGTCCATTTAAAATCATCGGGGAAGTAGGCCCGGTGGCCTACCGATTACAACTCCCGGCCGAACTCGATGGAGTCCACAACGTGTTTCACGTTTCTAATCTGAAGAAATGTCTGGTTGAAGACACTGAAATAATTCCTTTGGAGGAATTGGAGATCGACGAACATCTCAGATTCATAGAGCAACCAGTAGAAATCATGGGACGCGAGGAGAAAGCCCTCAAACGTAGCAAGATTCCGATCGTCAAAGTTCGATGGAACTCAAGACGTGGACCTGAATATACATGGGAACGAGAGGACCAGATGAAGAAAAAGTATCCTCACTTGTTCGAGCAAACGTCCACGGAAACTCAAGGTATGATTTAATTTTGGGGACCAAAATTCCTTTAACAAGAGGAGGATGTGGCAACCCTAAAACTTTTGCTTTCTTTCCCCAGCAACTACAGCAACGACGACAGCTGAGGCTGCGAACGCTACAACACTAGAATAATTTTCGGGACGAAAATTCCATTTACAAGGGGATGATGTGACACCCGAGAATTCCAAGGTTAACTTCCGTTAGACAACTTCCGTTAGTTACGTTAGTAACTAATACTTAACTAGGCCGAATACGTCCACGTCCTTTGGTTGATCACCAAACCCGCCCATATATGTTATGTGTTCAATTATTTATGGTCATTATGTGCAAACGTGATTTAAATGCATAATTATTAATAAAAAGCATGACTATTTAATTAATTGATAAATTATGTGACAAATTGCTTATTTGGATTATTATATGTTAACCGGGTAATTAAATGTATGCATACATGTTTAATGATTGGGCTAGTAATTAGTTAATGATGGACTAATCATGGGCTAATGATGGCTAATCATTGGGGGCCCAAATCCCAATGAAAGCCCATGAGACCACTAGTATTTAAATAGAATTATAAACCCTAATCCCATTTACATGCTCCATCACCACACACACACACTCCCCATCACACTCTCTCCCTCTCACGACTTCTGGACCAGCCCCAAGACACACCAAGATCAGCCATCACTTCTGTTGGTGAAGATCATCCATCGATCCTTGATCAAACCGTGAGTCCCATGAACCATTTCTATGTGTTTTCTATGTGTTTTCTTCATAAAGCATGCCTAGATCTCCATGTAATCGTTAGATTTTCTGTAAGAATGCTTAGGAATGCTAGATCTATGATAAAGACTACAACTTTACGTGTGAAACTGATCCATAATAGAGATTCATGCTAGATTAGGTCATTTTGGGTGAAGTGTGTTCTTGAAGATTTGATGATGAAAATGCATGTTTATGATGTTAAAAATGCTCCTGTGATGTTCCTAAATGATTATGTATGCTTGAAAATGAATTACACGAAGCATGGAGGCTGTTAGAAAGATTTTTAGTCAAATTTACGAGTTTTTTAGCGACCAGCGAAACTGTGCATTCATTAGGAGAAACTATCCAGCGAAACTGTGCATATCTCCTTCCAGCGACACTGTCCAGCGAAACTGCAGTGTCTCTCGTGAACGAAACTGACCTTGTCCCTGAACGAAAGTTCAACCAGTTCCTGGCGAAACTAGCCAGCGAAACTAGCAGTTTCTCTGGCAGTTTCTCTAGCAGTTTCTCTAGCAGTTTCTCCAGCGAAACTGCAGTGTCTCTCGTGAACGAAACTGACCTTATCCCTGAACGAAAGTTCAACCAGTTCCTGGCGAAACTAGCCAGCGAAACTAGCAGTTTCTCTGGCAGTTTCTCTAGCAGTTTCTCTAGCAGTTTCTCTAGCAGTTTCTCTAGCAGTTTCTCTAGCAGTTTCTCCAGCAGTTTCTCCAGACTAAACCCAAACTTGTGCAACTTATTTAAATGATATGCCATGACTTGTATGATTATGCAATGATGAAACATGCTATGATTTCTGTAATATATGAACCCTTGTTTATGATCAACCATCGGTGTCGTGTGTCGTTATGTCATGTCGTAGTTCCAACGTGCTATGTTATGGGCCATAGTGACGATAAGTTAATGTTTAGACACAAAACTAATACTTAAGACCTAAACGTGTTCATAGGTCTTCGTTAAGCAATATTTGGATTAATTAACAAGTGTAGCTGAGCAACCTAAGGTGAGTTTCACTAACCCCTTATTTGTGAACCCGTTTGGGTCACAACGAATTACTTAACGGAAAACAACGCTGACACTTTGAGATATCGCCGAATGGGATATCTGTTATGGAAGCTGGAGTGCTTTATGGGAAGCGCTTGCAACTGTCCATCCTTGGGATTTCAAATGAAATCCGGAATAACCGTTTTGACACTTAAACTATTTTTAGGATTTCAAATGAAATCCAGAATAAACAACTTTTAATATGGCTAGTGTAGGTTAAAGTCTAAACCAAATGATATCACATGATTTCTAAGGATGCCTTAAAACTTAAAAGTCCTCAACAATTTAGTACCATTAATCTGTGAAGCGAGGGGATGTTGGGTAGATCTACTGGGGTTTGACAAACCCTGCTCCGCGGTACACAAATGTGTAGCCAACCGGTTGGAGGCCGAACGGAGTGCAATATCAGCCTATTTTAGTTGTGGGTCCCATGAGGAACACAACTGGAGGCACAAACCATCGGCAAATGCCGAACTCTGTTACGTCAGCTTTGGTACGAACTTCCTTAGTGCATGGAAACCGGATTAGCTACCCGCGATATCGGTTGACCGCTTTAACTTTTACTTAACTAGTGCATATTCGATAATTCAACACTTGGCAATGTTTGCAAAACTAATCCTTATTACATGTTGATACATACGCTTATGAGACCGGGCCAATGCATGACATGCCCACCGTGGACTCACCAACCGTTAGGTTGACACTTGTGTGGTTTTCACTTTTGCAGATCGCTGAGGAGTATCCACCAGGGGTTGGCATGGCACACAGAAGACTTTAAACTGTTTTAACTTACGTTGGACATTTTGAATATCAATATATAATTTGTACTTAAAGCACGTGGTTAGTGCTGAGATACTTTTGTTTACTTTTCCGCTGCGAATTTTAGACTGTTTTATGATGAACACTTGGACTTTACTCTGATTCGTTTAGTATTTGTAACTAATGGTTGTGGTCCTGGTCTAGTCGCGCCCCTTAACGGTATAAACTCCGTTAGTGGTTAATTGCATCAGGAAATGTCCATCACTGCACATTTAAGACTTTCATGGACTGCAAGCCAATGACATTTTCCGGCGAGGAAGGAGCGGTAGGACTCCTCAGGTGGATCGAGAAGTCTGAGAAGGTCTTCTCCATGTGTAACTGCCCTGCTGAGAACAAGGTGAAATTTGCGACTGGTACTTTCGAGGGAGCAGCTCTCTCCTGGTGGAACGCCGAAATCCAAATGGTTGGGGTAAATACGGCAAATGACATGGAATGGGAAGCATTTAAGGAACTGATTATGGAGGAGTACTGCCCTCGGGACCAAGTCAAGAAGCTTGAAGGAGAATTTTTGAACTCCAAGATGTCTGGGTCAGAGATTGAGGAATACACTGCGCGTTACCACGAGTACGCTGTACTCTGCCCAACAATGGTTGATGCTGAATTCAAACGCATTGAGCGTTATCTGGAGGGTCTCGCACCCCAAATCAAGAGCTTGGTGACCGCCAGCAACCCAACAACCGTGCAGCAAGCCATTCGTTTGGCTCATAAGTTGACTGATCAGGAGATCGATAGGGGTACACTACCCGCAAAGCTCACTGTGAAGACTGCCTTAAGTGGCAAGCGTAAGGCTGAAGAAGAAGCTCCAGCGACATCTGTGAACAATCAAACTGTTGGGAATCAATCTGGGAGATCCTCTAACTCCCAATATCAGAACAAGCGGTCTGACAACGCAAGGTCAAATTTCAACAATGGTAGCAACAGTGGGAGCAACAACCGCCAGGGCGGAAATGGAAACTACAAGGGTAAAGCTCCGTTTTGTAACAAGTGCGGGAGACACCACAATGGTATGTGTACCAAGGGTTTGGAGTGTGGAAGATGTGGTAAACCGGGGCATGAGGCCAACAACTGCTGGACCAACCTACAAAAGTTGAACAACAACGGTCAGAACCAAGGAGGAAATAACAACAAGGGAAATGGAAACAACCGCAACGGGCAAGGAAACAATCAGAACAACAACGGTGGAGCCCGTGGCTGTTATGAATGTGGTGCGCAAGGCCACATGAGGAAAGACTGCCCGCGTTTGCGCAGACAAGGAAATGGAATCAATGGCAACGGTGGGAACCCGGGCAACGGGAATGGTAACGGTGGGAATGGTAATGGTGGAAACGGAAATGGTGGGAATGGTAGAGGTCGAGCTTTCGTCATGGGTCAAGGTGAAGCTCGCAACGACGCCAATGTGATTAACGGTAAATTTATACTTAATGGTTTCTTTGCTACTGTATTGTTTGATTCTGGTGCTGAAAGAAGTTTTATTTCCACTAAGTTTGCTAGACTGATTAATGCTAAACCGATTGACTTAGATGCTAAGTATGTGGTAGAGCTAGCAAACGGTAAACTCCATGATACAACCCAGATAGTTAAGGACTGTAAGTTAGAACTAGTTGGCCATACGTTAGGAATCGATCTTATGCCCTTCCCGATTGGTAGTTTTGACGTTATAGTAGGAATGGATTGGTTATCAGAAAACCGAGCTGAAATTTTATGTCAAGAAAAAGTGGTTCGTATCCCACTCAAAGACGATGAAATGCTAACAGTTCAAGGTGAAAAAGGTGGAACAGTCACCGGCATCATCTCATTTCTAAAAGCTCAAAAGTGCCTTCGTAAAGGTCACTTCGCGATTCTTGCAAACGTCACCGACACGACACTTCCCGAGCGTAAAATCGACGACTATCCGATAGTCCGCGACTTTCCGGATGTATTTCCTGATGATCTGCCTGGTTTGCCTCCATTTCGACAAGTTGAGTTTGGGATCGACTTAACTCCCGGCGCTGCTCCGATTGCACGCGCACCGTACCGTTTGGCTGTAAGTGAACTCAACGAACTTTCCGCACAACTTCAAGAGTTACTCGACAAAGGATTTATTCGTCCAAGTTCGTCTCCGTGGGGAGCACCGGTATTGTTTGTTAAGAAAAAGGATGGAACGTTCCGAATGTGTATCGACTACCGAGAGCTCAACAAGGTTACAATTAAGAATCGGTATCCACTTCCTCGAATCGACGACCTCTTCGATCAACTACAAGGTTCAAGCTACTATTCAAAGATTGATCTACGGTCTGGTTATCACCAACTTCGCGTACGTGATGAGGATATCCCCAAGACTGCCTTCAGAACTCGGTATGGACACTACGAGTTCCTGGTTATGCCGTTTGGGCTAACCAATGCACCTGCCGTGTTTATGGATCTGATGAATCGAGTGTGCAAGCCGTACCTCGATCAGTTTGTGATAGTTTTCATCGATGATATTTTGATCTACTCCAAGACAAAGGAAGAACACGAGAATCACCTGCGACTTATTTTGGAATTACTCCGCAAGGAACAGCTTTACGCCAAGTTTTCAAAATGCGATTTTTGGATCCGCGAAGTCCAGTTTCTTGGACACGTTGTTAATGAAGAAGGAATTCAAGTTGACCCAGCTAAAGTGGAAGCTATCAAGAATTGGTCTACTCCTAGAGCGCCGACCGAAATCCGACAATTTTTGGGACTTGCCGGATACTATCGAAGATTCATTAAGGGTTTCTCGCAAATAGCTCAACACTTAACAGCTTTAACGCACAAAGGGGTGCAATACAGATGGGGTGAAAAAGAAGAACGAGCGTTTCAAACACTTAAGGATATGTTATGTTCAGCTCCGATTCTCTCGTTACCCGATGGGGTGGACGACTTCGTGGTTTTTTGCGATGCATCCATTCAAGGACTCGGTTGCGTGTTGATGCAACGAGACAAGGTAATTGCCTACGGGTCCAGGCAGCTGAAGGATACTGAGAAGAATTACACAACGCATGACTTGGAATTAGGAGCCGTTGTATTTGCACTTAATATTTGCAGACATTACCTCTACGGAACAAAGTGCACGATATTCACCGACCACAAAAGCTTACAACACATCTTCGAACAAAAGGATCTCAACATGCGACAACGAAGGTGGATCGAGCTACTAAATGACTATGATTTAGCGATTAAGTATCATCCTGGAAAAGCCAACGTTGTGGCTGATGCCTTAAGTCGGAAAGAGTATGAAAAGCCTCGACGAGTACGAGCGCTACAACTGACCATTCACACGGGATTGCCGGATCGAATCCGCGATGCCCAACAAGAAGCTTTAAAGGAAGAAACTTCGCAGCTGAAGCACTGCGTGGTGTAGATGGTCACTCTGAGGTTAAGTCTGATGGACTCAGGTATTATAATGACAGAGTTTGGATTCCTCTACTTGGGAATCTTCGTGAGCTCGTGATGGACGAGGCTCACAAGTCAAGATATTCGGTGCACCCTGGATCGGATAAAATGTACCAGGATTTGAAGAACTTATACTGGTGGCCGAACATGAAAGCCGACATTGCGCGATATGTGGCTAAGTGTTTAACATGCTCAAGGGTTAAGGTCGAGTATCAAAAGCCTGCTGGATTACTGCAACAACCAAAGATCCCAGAATGGAAATGGGAGGATATCTCCATGGACTTCGTAACAGGATTACCTCATCGATCGAATCGACCGGATGCGATTTGGGTTATCATTGATCGATTAACCAAATCTGCACATTTTATCCCGATGAAGGAAACTGACAATATGGATAAGTTAACCAAGCTGTACATTGACCGAATTGTGGCACGTCATGGAGTGCCTAAGACTATCATCTCCGACAGAGATCCTCGATTTACTTCCCGACTATGGCAATCTATGCAAGAATCACTGGGAACCAGACTGGATATGAGTACAGCTTATCACCCACAGACCGATGGTCAGACGGAACGAACGATTCAGACTTTAGAAGATATGCTACGAGCTTGCGTTCTCGACTTCGGTAAAGACTGGGAGGCTCACCTTCCGTTGGTGGAGTTCTCCTACAACAACAGTTATCATTCAAGTATCGGTGCAGCACCTTTTGAAGCACTATATGGCAGAAAATGTAGATCGCCCGTGTGTTGGGCAGAAACGGGTGAGAAGGGAATCACCGGACCAGAAATCATTCACGACACAACTGAACGGATTATTCAAATCAGAAAGCGGATAGCCGCAGCACGTGACAGGCAAAAGAGCTATGCCGACAAATGCCGTAAACCTTTGAAGTTCGAGGTAGGCGACAAGGTACTATTGAAGGTATCTCCCTGGAAAGGAGTGATACGCTTTGGAAAACGTGGAAAGTTGAATCCTCGTTATATCGGTCCGTTTAAAATCATCGGGGAAGTAGGCCCGGTGGCCTACCGATTACAACTCCCGGCCGAACTCGATGGAGTCCACAACGTGTTTCACGTTTCTAATCTGAAGAAATGTCTGGTTGAAGACACTGAAATAATTCCTTTGGAGGAATTGGAGATCGACGAACATCTCAGATTCATAGAGCAACCAGTAGAAATCATGGGACGCGAGGAGAAAGCCCTCAAACGTAGCAAGATTCCGATCGTCAAAGTTTTATGGAACTCAAGACGTGGACCTGAATATACATGGGAACGAGAGGACCAGATGAAGAAAAAGTATCCTCACTTGTTCGAGCAAACGTCCACGGAAACTCAAGGTATGATTTAATTTTGGGGACCAAAATTCCTTTAACAAGAGGAGGATGTGGCAACCCTAAAACTTTTGCTTTCTTTCCCCAGCAACTACAGCAACGACGACAGCTGAGGCTGCGAACGCTACAACACTAGAATAATTTTTGGGACGAAAATTCCATTTACAAGGGGATGATGTGACACCCGAGAATTCCAAGGTTAACTTCCGTTAGACAACTTCCGTTAGTTACGTTAGTAACTAATACTTAACTAGGCCGAATACGTCCACGTCCTTTGGTTGATCACCAAACCCGCCCATATATGTTATGTGTTCAATTATTTATGGTCATTATGTGCAAACGTGATTTAAATGCATAATTATTAATAAAAAGCATGACTATTTAATTAATTGATAAATTATGTGACAAATTGCTTATTTGGATTATTATATGTTAACCGGGTAATTAAATGTATGCATACATGTTTAATGATTGGGCTAGTAATTAGTTAATGATGGACTAATCATGGGCTAATGATGGCTAATCATTGGGGGCCCAAATCCCAATGAAAGCCCATGAGACCACTAGTATTTAAATAGAATTATAAACCCTAATCCCATTTACATGCTCCATCACCACACACACACACTCCCCATCACACTCTCTCCCTCTCACGACTTCTGGACCAGCCCCAAGACACACCAAGATCAGCCATCACTTCTGTTGGTGAAGATCATCCATCGATCCTTGATCAAACCGTGAGTCCCATGAACCATTTCTATGTGTTTTCTATGTGTTTTCTTCATAAAGCATGCCTAGATCTCCATGTAATCGTTAGATTTTCTGTAAGAATGCTTAGGAATGCTAGATCTATGATAAAGACTACAACTTTACGTGTGAAACTGATCCATAATAGAGATTCATGCTAGATTAGGTCATTTTGGGTGAAGTGTGTTCTTGAAGATTTGATGATGAAAATGCATGTTTATGATGTTAAAAATGCTCCTGTGATGTTCCTAAATGATTATGTATGCTTGAAAATGAATTACACGAAGCATGGAGGCTGTTAGAAAGATTTTTAGTCAAATTTACGAGTTTTTTAGCGACCAGCGAAACTGTGCATTCATTAGGAGAAACTATCCAGCGAAACTGTGCATATCTCCTTCCAGCGACACTGTCCAGCGAAACTGCAGTGTCTCTCGTGAACGAAACTGACCTTGTCCCTGAACGAAAGTTCAACCAGTTCCTGGCGAAACTAGCCAGCGAAACTAGCAGTTTCTCTGGCAGTTTCTCTAGCAGTTTCTCTAGCAGTTTCTCCAGTGAAACTGCAGTGTCTCTCATGAACGAAACTGACCTTGTCCCTGAACGAAAGTTCAACCAGTTCCTGGCGAAACTAGCCAGCGAAACTAGCAGTTTCTCTGGCAGTTTCTCTAGCAGTTTCTCTAGCAGTTTCTCTAGCAGTTTCTCCAGCAGTTTCTCCAGACTAAACCCAAACTTGTGCAACTTATTTAAATGATATGCCATGACTTGTATGATTATGCAATGATGAAACATGCTATGATTTCTGTAATATATGAACCCTTGTTTATGATCAACCATCGGTGTCGTGTGTCGTTATGTCATGTCGTAGTTCCAACGTGCTATGTTATGGGCCATAGTGACGATAAGTTAATGTTTAGACACAAAACTAATACTTAAGACCTAAACGTGTTCATAGGTCTTCGTTAAGCAATATTTGGATTAATTAACAAGTGTAGCTGAGCAACCTAAGGTGAGTTTCACTAACCCCTTAATTGTGAACCCGTTTGGGTCACAACGAATTACTTAACGGAAAACAACGCTGACACTTTGAGATATCGCCGAATGGGATATCTGTTATGGAAGCTGGAGTGCTTTATGGGAAGCGCTTGCAACTGTCCATCCTTGGGATTTCAAATGAAATCCGGAATAACCGTTTTGACACTTAAACTATTTTTAGGATTTCAAATGAAATCCAGAATAAACAACTTTTAATATGGCTAGTGTAGGTTAAAGTCTAAACCAAATGATATCACATGATTTCTAAGGATGCCTTAAAACTTAAAAGTCCTCAACAATTTAGTACCATTAATCTGTGAAGCGAGGGGATGTTGGGTAGATCTACTGGGGTTTGACAAACCCTGCTCCGCGGTACACAAATGTGTAGCCAACCGGTTGGAGGCCGAACGGAGTGCAATATCAGCCTATTTTAGTTGTGGGTCCCATGAGGAACACAACTGGAGGCACAAACCATCGGCAAATGCCGAACTCTGTTACGTCAGCTTTGGTACGAACTTCCTTAGTGCATGGAAACCGGATTAGCTACCCGCGATATCGGTTGACCGCTTTAACTTTTACTTAACTAGTGCATATTCGATAATTCAACACTTGGCAATGTTTGCAAAACTAATCCTTATTACATGTTGATACATACGCTTATGAGACCGGGCCAATGCATGACATGCCCACCGTGGACTCACCAACCGTTAGGTTGACACTTGTGTGGTTTTCACTTTTGCAGATCGCTGAGGAGTATCCACCAGGGGTTGGCATGGCACACAGAAGACTTTAAACTGTTTTAACTTACGTTGGACATTTTGAATATCAATATATAATTTGTACTTAAAGCACGTGGTTAGTGCTGAGATACTTTTGTTTACTTTTCCGCTGCGAATTTTAGACTGTTTTATGATGAACACTTGGACTTTACTCTGATTCGTTTAGTATTTGTAACTAATGGTTGTGGTCCTGGTCTAGTCGCGCCCCTTAACGGTATAAACTCCGTTAGTGGTTAATTGGGGGTGTGACAGGTACCTCATAGGTTATACTTTTATTTTGTTGAACTTTCGCCCTTATTATTGGACCTTTACCAAAAATGATATGTATGATGATGTGTTTTATGATGTTAAATCCCAGTCTGAATTTGAACCTGATCGTTTACATTAGTACCTGAATGATCCTTAACAGAATTTAGTAGAATTATTTTTTTTAGAAACAAACTTCTACGTGTTATCTTTCAAAGGAAATGATAGCACTTGATTTGATGATTGTTTGGACCTCGGTTCTGTTTTCACAAAAACAGTACGCTGCCAGCTATGTTTTAGCATGTGAGCAACTGCTGAACCGTTTTAACCATGATAGATAGTTTGTTTGCTTTTGACCTTCGCATGAGAGATGTTTGCAAAATATAAATCTATGCATGCTAAATTTTATAATCAAATCCTATGTTTAGGGTATAGAAACTGATTAATTATTGAAGTGATGGTTTGAACATAAGTTGTGTACAACTACATGATTTGCTATGTGTTTGAAACGTGTTAAGGAAACAGAAAGTGACATGTTGTTGATATATTAACTTGATTGAGTATGAAAATCATACATCATACAAGCTCCTAAGTCTCCTACCTCGGTGGGAATGACAAGACTGTGTGAAGTTGCCCCATCAACTTTGCACCGTATGGGTTGTGTTGGTTAGTTTATGAACTTAGATGCTAGAGATATGCCATGATAGTGTTGCATGCTAGTATATAAGGTGTTGGGACAATTGTATGCGTTGTATGGTAAAAATTTCATGCTAGAATGCGTTGACCCTATCAACCCTTAAAGGAAGCCTTAAAAGATACTCAAATGCTATCTGAACAATTATTGCATGAAATGTTAATTTTGAATGTTATTACAAATTATGTGAACTTAATTGGTCATAATTCCACGAAAAAGTAAGTCAAACAATGGGTCCTCATGTTAACTTGATCAATCTTGTGTAATTTTATGCTATGTGCTAGTTGGTAGACAAATGCAGACATTTACGTCTGGGTAGGAAGCATGCCTATTAAACAAACAGTGATTGACTTGATCCACACAATTTTCTTACATACAAAAATTTCCTTCTCTACGATTCACCTAGGTTATTGGTGAATGTGAATTCATTAAGCGGAAAACGAGACATGAGATGAGAATCTCGCTCCTAGCATTAGGTACGATAAGCTAGGGGTTGCTCGGGCATAATATTATCCTTCCGTCAAATAAAGTTTTAACTTCAGACACTTATATTATCATGTTACTCTGTTAAACTTTGTCACTCGACACTGTCCCCATAGTACAATGGGTCGACTTTTCTCATAGAAACTCATGATCGGAGGAACCACTTTCTATACTTTCGACTTGGATTCTTTTCGAAATCCTGTGAAAATTTTGGTACCTCCTCAACCTGTTGCACAAATTCAAGACATACCTAGATTCTTTCGATATATTACTTTCAAGATCGATTCTTGTAACAACTGACACTGATTAAATTTCGGGACGAAATTTCTTTTCAACTTAGGGATGATGTCATAACTGAAAATTTTTCTCTTTCTTTTTTTTTCTTTTTTTCTTTTCTTCCTTTATTTCAGTCAATTAGTCAGCGCTACCTCAAGCGTTACCTTAATTTTTGGGACGAAAATTCTTTCAACTTGGGGATGATGTGACAACTGGTAATTTCCTGGTTAACTCCATTAATAACTTCTGTTATCTTAGTTAACTAGAATAGTTAACGTTACCTGTCATGTATGTGACAACCCGACTTTTCGGGCCTTTAACTGATTTAACCTAAACCTAATCTATGATAATTGCTGTGAGAACATTTATGAGATTGACTTATTTTATGATTTTATGTGATAACGTGTCACGTAACTATAATAGAGTTTGTTGATTTTATGTGAAGTATATATATATATATATATATATATAGGTAAAAGATCAATGTAGACCCCTTGTTTTTTGTAGACCCGGTAGACCCCAAAAATAACCATTGGATTAGATTAGATCAAGGGCTAAGATTAGATTTGAGGATTTAAATGAGATTTTGGCTGAAAAAACGCGGAGGGGTATTTTCGTAATTTTTCAGCGTCATTTAAAAGTTGCAGTGAGTTTTATATTCTGTACTGAGTTTTATATTCTGTACTGAGTTTTATATTCTGTACTGAGTTTTATTTTTTGTATTGAGTTTTATATTTTGTACTGAGTTTTATATTTTTGTATTGAGTTTTATATTTCTGTACTGAGTTTTATATTATGTAGTGAGTTTTAAAACTCGATGTTTAAAACTCAATAGTTAATTTTAAAAGTCAACTAAAATCAATATCTCACGGTGTGTTTTATACTCAACATTGAGTTTTATAACTTGGTGACTTATATAAAACTCACTAATAAAACTCAGTGAGTTTTACAAATCACTGAGTTTTAACTGAAGGGAGATAATGATAATGATAATCAGTGAGTTTTAAAACTCAGTGAGTTTTAACTAAATTCTACTATTGAGTTCCAAAACAACAAATCTAATAAAAATCAATCAAATCCATATAAAATTAACTGATAATGAATGTTCAAATTCTGCTATTGAGTTCCAAAACAACGAATCTTACAATAACTGTTGGCGAATTGAAGCTTATACACAAACAAAGCCCTAGAAACAGACGAAATGGAGAATTAACAGATGAAAACAAAATTCATTAACACATTAATACAAATTAGCTACCAACACCACTAACACCCTTCACCGCTAGCCGCCATAAAAATAAACCGTCTCTAAATTGAATCTTTGTCCAAATTAAACGTTTAACCGTCTCTAAATAGGATCTGTATCCAAATTTAACCATTAAAAAAAAGATAGTTAAACTCTACCCCTGTTTTAGCTTTAACCGGATCGTTATTGTGCACATCGGAGTGGCGTGTGGTGTGTACAGAGGAAATTGGGTATTTGGTGATCACTACTACTACAATGCTCTCTCCCACCAAGATTCCGATCTCGATCTCAGCTTCACCAGCTCCACCTCCATCACCACCACCACCACCAGCGCCCGCTCCAGCCTCGCCCGTTCCAGTTTATGCCTCAGTTTCAACGACTCCACTCGCATCTCCTCCGTCTCCTCCGCCACCTCCTCGACGGAGATCCGCAACCTCCACTCCCGTCCTCACCGGAAATCCGATAACGCCAACTGGTCCGCCGTAACCGCCGCAACAAACCTCTCCTCCGACGGCACGCTGCACCTCCACCATTTGAAACTCATCCGCCACGTCGGATCCGGAAACCTCTCCATTCCGTTGTTCGATGGCGATAATCGGAGATTTGATGGTAGATTGCGGAGGTTTTGATGGCGGATTTAGAGGTGCGATAATCGATTCCGGCGAATTGGAGTATCAAGGTGATCGTCGATTTAGGGAGCGTTAAGAGGATCTCAAAATTAGATCCAGAGGTTTTATAAAAAAAATTGACCATCGTGCCCTCTGACAAAAAATTCAGGGATTAAGATCAAACGGTTAAGAAAGGGGTCTACGGAGTCTATGGTTTTTAAGGGGTCTACAATGAACCCTTCCCTATATATATATATATATATATATATATATATATATATATATATATATTGAAAAGTTCATTGTATACCCCTTAAAAAGTGTAGACCCTATAGACCCTATTTTTAACCTTGGATTGTTTAATTTGATAGTTAAGATTGATTGCTGGATTTTAATGAGAATTAGAAGGAAATACGCGGAGGGGCACTCAGGTCTTTTTGCATTTTACGTTTAGAAAGAAGTTCCCGTCGTCACTTGAAGATCGATCATTCATGTTCGCCATCTCCAATCTTAAAGATCGATCTCTATCTTCTGATTCCAATGTTCTTCATCAATCAGACTCCACTGTTCTACATCAATCTTGAATCATCACCTCGCATCCGGATGTCATCATCAATCTTGATTCTACGGTTCTATGAATTTTTTAGGGTTTTCAATCGATCGGCTTTCGAAACTCAAAACCCTAGACTCTTGCGATTCTCTCTCTATCGATCTGTAAGTTTGTAGAAGTCACATTTTATTCTTCCGATTAGGGCTTGTTTTGATAAACACCGGTGAGTTTTAGTAATCGATTTTAATTGATTTGTAGTGAGTTTTGATAATCAATGTTTTGATAATTACCTGTGGTATTCGATTTGGAGTTGGGTGTAATGTATAGCATCAGTGGGGTTGCTGCCATCTAAATATTGGAAACCTGCTTTTTTAAGTTTAGATTTTGCCTGCATTGTAGGTTTTGATCTCTGTTACATACTTCATACACGTTGCCATATATCTAAAGCTAAATTCCACTTTGTTGTAAGCCTTATGTTTTGGAACTGGGAGCACTTTTTAGCGCTCATATTTTAAGTATTGAAACATCTTAATTATCATGGGCGTTTTTTCTGATTGATTATATTATACTTCCTTATAGAGCAGGACAGTCCTATGTTGAAAAGCATGCAGTTAATATGACTTCCATTGGTGAATGCTGCTATTTCTTTGTGTTGGTGTAGGTTATATTTTAAGCATCTTTTTGGTGTGTGCGGATGGCCTCTGCGCTTGCAAATATTCGGTAACAGTCATATTTCCCTGGCTTTTTTTTCATGCTTTATGTTTTGAGTTTATATGGTTTTATACCTCTTAATAGGAAAGCTAAGTCTTCATATTTCATTTTGACTATGTTTGCATTTTTATTATGGTAGTTATTTTTCTTTTAAGTTGTTTCGCATCGTGAATATGCTAAGTATACTAATTGGTTGAAAAAGAAAACCTATTGCTTCTGATTCGTTTGATGGTCGGGTCTTCATCGAATTCTGTCTCATACACTGGGTCACAACTCACAATCTTCGACCCAGTCCCGAATGCGTGTTTCTCTGCTTAACTCTGCAACATACAACCACTCATTTTAGAACAAGTTTAATGAAAACAGTAGCGGTGCCTTTTGGTGCTTCAGTAGTGGTTTGCGAGCTTCCGTTTGCTACCATATCTTCTGAGACTACCGAAGGGGTAGGCGGAACATAAGTTTCTAATCTATTTGTTCTTATTTAAAATCAAGTTAAAGTTGGTGTAATTATAATCAGGATGCAGGAGTAGTTGATTTAATTAATAATTTCATTGATAAAACTTGTTTCCTTTTTATCATGTAAGGTGCAACATGTGAAGTTTTATGTGAAGTTTATAGACCATATAGCTCTTGGGTGAGTTTTAATTTCATATTTGGTTGCAAAGTTGATAAAAAAACATATGATCCTGTAAAATCCTACTCATAGCAAAAATGATTGATCACAAAGTTATAATGGTTAATTTTGTTTTGATAGTACATTATGAAAAATAATTAGCAGAATAACTATGATAAGGAAGGATGAAGTTTTTACTATGATAGTTTTGTAGCAAGTTGATTGTCCTTATTATTATCTCAGAAATGGATAGCTGGAGTTGGCATTAACTTAAATTTGATATAAGAAAAAAATGGTAAATAGTTAGTTTTAAATTGGGTACAGAAGCAATTTTAAGTAGAGAACCACATAAGACCTCTTACATAGTGCTTGCCAAATACACGTGGAGAGAGAATTAGAAGCAGTACTTATAGTACATTATGTATTTTAATTAAAGCGATATGTATAAATGTTTATTTGGCTCTCACAGTTCTCTATTTAAATTGGGGTTTTTATTGAACAGACTTCATGTTAAATATGTCCTAGACTGAGAGTCTGAGATCTAATATTTTTAAGTGTTCCATGTATTTGTTATAAATTTTGTAAGCATGTAGGTGAATTTAGGATGCTGGGTTTGGAATCTTAATGATATGCTTAAAACACCTCAAGTACCTAGGATATATATATATTGTATTCTTATCAAGGAGTACAGATTGTGTTGGTGATCTGACATATCTGGTGAACTTTAACCATACATTATTAATATGACTAATTCTTTATTTTTATTCCTGGTGGTATGAATTTGTTGCTCAAACAACGAACTAATATTTGGGATATACGTGTGTGCCTCGTGGATGTGTATCAAAGAAATTGCTTGTTTATGCCTTTAAATATTCTCATGAATTTGAGGAGATCCATGGTTTTTGATAGTCTTACAAGTCTGAACCAACACATGACTGGAGCACTTTAATGGCGCTAATAAGAATGCTGAGTTGCAACTGTCTGACTGGAATCTACAAAAACATTTTAAATAATGCAGATATCAAATTGATTGAAGGGCGTGGAAAGGTTAGCTTTTTTACTTTCTGAAATATTTTTTATTCTTGTGATTATGTTTTGGATAACGTTGAAGTTGGAATATAATGGTATTCCATAAACGTTTATGACTTCTCACGACATAAAACGCCGACTTACTTTCACATATGGATCCAAATTTTCAATAACTGTATCTTTTTTATTATAGTGAGTTTTAAAGATATTGAGTTTTAAACACAACAGTAAGTTTAAAAAAGGGAGCTTTATAATATGTAGTTATTTTTAAAACTCGATGTTTTTAAACTCAAAAGTGAGTTTTAAATTGCAGTGAACTTAACATTGAGTTTTCAACTTAATGGCGAGTTTTATAATTTGTAGTTAGTTTTAAAACTCGATGTTCTTAAACGCAACGGTGATTTTAAACTGAAAGTGATTTTTAATCTCAACAATGAGTTTTATAATTTTCAGTCAGTTTTATAGAACATTGATTTTTATTGCAGTGAGTTTTAAACAAAACAATGAGTTTTAAACTCGATAGTGAGTTTTATAATTTGCAGTGAGTTTTAAAAAGTGAGTTTTATAATTTGTAGTTAGTTTTAAAACTCAACAGTGAGTTTTAAACTCAGTAATGAGTTTTATAATTTTCAGTGAGTTTTATAGAACATCAATTTTTATTGTAGTGAGTTATAAAAACAGTGAGTTTTATAGAAGATCATTTTAGAAAAGTTTGCACTAAGTCTTAAAAACATTGAATTTTAAACAAATTAGTGAGTTTTATATTAAACTCAATAGTGAGTTTTATAATTTGCAGTGAATTTTAAAAAAGTAGTTTTATAATTTGTAGTTAGTTTTAAAACTCGATGTTTTTAAACTCAAAAGTGAGTTTTAAACTCAACAGTGAGTTTTAAACTCAGCAATGAGTTTTATAATTTTCAGTGAGTTTTATAGATTATCAATTTTTATCGTGGTGAGTTTTTAAAATAGTGAGTTTTATAAAAGATCGTTTTATAAAAGTTTGCATCGAGTTCTAAAAACATTGAGTTTGAAACAAAAGTGAGTTTTAAACTAAATAGTGAGTTTTATAATTTGCAGTGAGTTTAAGAAAATGGAGTTTTATAGTTTGTAGTTAGTTTTAAAACTCGATGTTTTTAAACTCAAAAGTGAGTTTTAAGTTGCAGTGAACTTAACAATGAGTTTTATAGAAGATTGTTTTATAAAGTGTGCAGTGAAGTTTTAAACAAAAACAGTGAGTTTTAAACTCAATATTGAGTTTTGTAATTTGTAGTGAGTTTTAAAAAAAGAGTTTTATTATATGTAGTTAGTTTTAAAACTCGATGTTTTAAAACTCAAAACGGGAGTTTTTTGGGTCTAAGTGATGTTGAGCATTGTGGGAAGATGAGAGCATTGGAAAATTTGATGTCATCTTGGATTTTACATGACGATAACGATATGATTCTTCTCTTTAGTTACTCCATGAGGTAATTTTCATCGATGAATTTTTCATTCCTATCATCTTGTTTACTCTTGGTTGTAAGTGTGTTTTCTATCCTTTTAGTATGATTTGAAACATGGAATGTAGTTCTTGGTAGCTAATTGGATAACATCTGATGTGAATATGTTTTACTCATGCCAATGGTGTTTACTTAATATTGTATTTGAAATTTTTTCGCAGGACTTATGTTAACAAGGATCTCTGTAGGTGTACAACAAAAGTCTCCCTACTTGGAAATTGGTCCTTATGGTACTTCTTTTATTACATAAGTCAAGATAACTCATTCTCCTTCTTCACTCAAAACCGGGACAATGAGATGATTCATCAGGGACATATACACTATAATTGCCCACCTGCACAATGACAACATACATTAATATTTTTTAGCCATTTGTGTCTATTTTGACCCATTTACCTATAAATGAGTCTATTCAACTTATTGGGTTGTGTTTTATTTCCAACATGCCAGATAGGCTTTGTTATGTTTTATATTTGTTTAATGACCTCCATGCTTACCCTTACGAAAAACGGCTATGGTTGGCTCCCCGGAGGTAATAACTCAGTTCTCCTTAGGGAGTTTTCTTTAAAACTCAAGTGAGTTATAAAAACAACAATGAGTTTTTAAATTTCGACGTATTATACTCCAATTGAATTTTAGTTTTAACATGAGTAATAATACTAGTGAGTTTTATTTGTGTTTTGATGTGAGTTTTATATGTGTTTTACTTAATAATCTAGATTTTAATTGCACTGAGTTTTTTAATGCGTTTCCTAAGTCAAACAATTCCAGTGAGTTTTAATATGGGTTATAAACTCAGTAGTGAGTTTTAAACTGATGTTAACAATATTTAAATTAAGGAGTCAGTGGAATAAAACCTACTTCAGATTTTAAACTCACTAGTGAGTTTTAAGACTTAACGATGAGGTTAAAACTCAAGTGAGTTTTTAAGATTTCAAATGAGTTTCAATTTGGATATTCAATTGTAGTGAGTTTTCATCATGACTGGTGATGTGGTTCCGTGTTTTGATGCATCCGAAAAGTTTACATGTCGTTTTTTCGTCTATTACATGGTGATTATTACGAAGCATAGACACCGGAATCATCGAAAAAGTATGTTTCTATCTTATATATAACTGAACTAGTATCAATAACACTTGTAAGGACAACTAGCCAACTAGTAGGATTAGCTAGAACACCGTTTCTGAGCATGCTAAACTATTGAGTTTTAAAACTTGCTCTTTTTATAACTCACTATAAAAATTAAAAAAGGATGTTCTATAAAACTCACCGTTGAGTTTTAAAACTTAGCAATGAGTTTTATAATTTTCAGTGAGTTTTAAACTCGACGGTGAGTTTTAGAGAACGTCAATTTTACAGTTTATAGTGAGTTTTAAAAAACGGCGAGTTATAAAAAAAAATGAGTTTTAAAAACAACAGTGAGTTTTAAACTTAATAGTGAGTTTTATAATTTGCAGTGAGTTCTAAAAAATAAGTTTTATAATTTGTAGTGAGTTTTAAACATAATAGTGAGTTTTATAATTCGCCGTGAGTTTTAAAAAAAAGGTTTTATAATCTGTAGTGAGTCTTAAAACTTGATGTTTTTGAACTCAACACTGAGTTTTAAATTGCAGTGAGAGTCATATACATAAATTGCAACAAGTTTTCTTTCAAAGAAGTAATTGATGTAGACTGTGAATTAATTAAGAAGATGATGATGAAGATGAAGTGGAGGCTAAAGAAGATGAAGATGAAATAGAAAATGAAGAAGTTGAAGTACAAGAGATAGAAGATGAAATGGAAGAAGACGAAGTTGAAGAGCATTGGAAAGAAGATAAGGAAAATAGTAAGTAGATGAAGTTAAAAAATATTGTTTTAATATAAGTTTATTATTTTTATTGGTTTTTATAATTTCAACCAATTACAGTTAGTTTTTTTTAGTATTAACAAACATCACCTATCTTTAAATCCTGGATTAGATATTGAATTTTTTATTGGTGTATGAGACAGTTATTTAATACTAGACTTTTTGTTCAGGTGTTATTAACTTGTCTTTTTGCAGTTTATTTGATTATGTGTATTAGACAATGAGTTTTAATACTGGATGAGTTTTAATTCAAATTGACTTTTAACACATCAACAATTATAACTTTTAAGAACTTTAGAACACTGAGTTTTATAAATCACCTAATTAAGTTTGTAGTGAGTTTTATAAAACAAAGTATGAACTTAATTTCAGTGAGTTTTATTTCAGTGAGCTTTAATTACAGTGAGTTTTATTTCAGTGAGCTTTAATTACAGTGAGTTTTATTTCACTGAGTTTTAATTTCACTGAGTTTTAATTTTAATGAAGTTTAAATAAAATAGATGATTCAAACTTAGTGAGTCTTATACATAATTGAGTTTAATTAAACTCGGTGAAATTAATAAACAGTAAGTAAAACTCATTGAAATTATGTATTAGACTCGATGAGTTTTATTAATGTGAGTTTTAATTTGAACTTAATAACCAACTTGTTTTAAAACTATCTCCACCCTTGAAAACGGTTCAATCAACCTTGTTTTAAAATAACTGTGATTTTTATACTCAAGAGATCATAAAATATCTCCTTATCCTTTGTTTTAAAACTCAATGATCGAGATCATAAACTTGTAGTGATTTTAAATAAGTTAATGATCTTATATGAGTTTTATATTTCAGTGAGTTTGAGTTTTATTCTCTTGTGAGTTTTAATTAAAACTCACAAATTTTATATGAATTTTTGTTCTGTTTATATTGAGTTTTATTCTCTTGTGAGTTTTAATTAAAACTCACTACAAGTTTTATGTAAATTTTTGTTCTGTTTATAGTATGTTCATTGGAGTGACTTTTTAGAACTTATATGAAGGTGGATAAAGATAACATTTAACTCGGAGGTCATATTTGTCAACAGCCAAAATTTGTCATACCACACAACGTACTATAAGTTAAAACTCAAGTGAGTTTTTAAGATTTCAAATGAGTTTCAATTTGGATATTCAATTGTAGTGAGTTTTCATCATGACTGGTGATGTGGTTCCGTGTTTTGATGCATCCAAAAAGTTTACATGTCGTTTTTTCGTCTATTACATGGTGATTATTACGAAGCATAGACACCGGAATCATCGAAAAAGTATGTTTCTATCTTATATATAACTGAACTAGTATCAATAACACTTGTAAGGACAACTAACCAACTAGTAGGATTAGCTAGAACACCGTTTCTGAGCATGCTAAACTATTGAGTTTTAAAACTTGCTCTTTTTATAACTCACTATAAAAATTAAAAAAGGATGTTCTATAAAACTCACTGTTGGGTTTTAAAACTTAGCAATGAGTTTTATAATTTTCAGTGAGTTTTAAACTTGACAATGAGTTTTAGAGAACGTCAATTTTACAGTTTATAGTGAGTTTTAAAAACAACAGTGAGTTTTAAACTTAATAGTGAGTTTTATAATTTGCAGTGAGTTCTAGAAAATAAGTTTTATAATTTGTAGTGAGTTTTAAACATAATAGTGAGTTTTATAATTCGCCGTGAGTTTTAAAAAAAAGGTTTTATAATCTGTAGTGAGTCTTAAAACTTGATGTTTTTGAACTCAACACTGAGTTTTAAATTGCAGTGAGAGTCATATACATAAATTGCAACAAGTTTTCTTTCAAAGAAGTAACTGATGTAGACTGTGAATTAATTAAGAAGATGATGATGAAGATGAAGTGGAGGCTAAAGAAGATGAAGATGAAATAGAAAATGAAGAAGTTGAAGTACAAGAGATAGAAGATGAAATGGAAGAAGACGAAGTTGAAGAGCATTGGAAAGAAGATAAGGAAAATAGTAAGTAGATGAAGTTAAAAAATATTGTTTTAATATAAGTTTATTATTTTTATTGGTTTTTATAATTTCAACCAATTACAGTTAGTTTTTTTAGTATTAACAAACATCACCTATCTTTAAATCCTGGATTAGATATTAAATTTTTTATTGGTGTATGAGACAGTTATTTAATACTAGACTTTTTGTTCAGGTGTTATTAACTTGTCTTTTTGCAGTTTATTTGATTATGTGTATTAGACAATGAGTTTTAATACTGGATGAGTTTTAATTCAAATTGACTTTTAACACATCAACAATTATAACTTTTAAGAACTTTAGAACACTGAGTTTTATAAATCACCTAATTAAGTTTGTAGTGAGTTTTATAAAACAAAGTATGAACTTAATTTCAGTGAGTTTTATTTCAGTGAGCTTTAATTACAGTGAGTTTTATTTCAGTGAGCTTTAATTACAGTGAGTTTTATTTCACTGAGTTTTAATTTCACTGAGTTTTAATTTTAATGAAGTTTAAATAAAATAGATGATTCAAACTTAGTGAGTCTTATACATAATTGAGTTTAATTAAACTCGGTGAAATTAATAAACAGTAAGTAAAACTCATTGAAATTATGTATTAGACTCGATGAGTTTTATTAATGTGAGTTTTAATTTGAACTTAATAACCAACTTGTTTTAAAACTATCTCCACCCTTGAAAACGGTTCAATCAACCTTGTTTTAAAATAACTGTGATTTTTATGCTCAAGAGATCATAAACTATCTCCTTATCCTTTGTTTTAAAACTCAATGATCGAGATCATAAACTTGTAGTGATTTTAAATAAGTTAATGATCTTATATGAGTTTTATATTTCAGTGAGTTTGAGTTTTATTCTCTTGTGAGTTTTAATTAAAACTCACAAATTTTATATGAATTTTTGTTCTGTTTATATTGAGTTTTATTCTCTTGTGAGTTTTAATTAAAACTCACTACAAGTTTTATGTAAATTTTTGTTCTGTTTATAGTATGTTCATTGGAGTGACTTTTTAGAACTTATATGAAGGTGGATAAAGATAACATTTAACTCGGAGGTCATATTTGTCAACAGCCAAAATTTGTCATACCACACAACGTACTATAAGTTAAAACTCAAGTGAGTTTTTAAGATTTCAAATGAGTTTCAATTTGGATATTCAATTGTAGTGAGTTTTCATCATGACTGGTGATGTGGTTCCGTGTTTTGATGCATCCAAAAAGTTTACATGTCGTTTTTTCGTCTATTACATGGTGATTATTACGAAGCATAGACACCGGAATCATCGAAAAAGTATGTTTCTATCTTATATATAACTGAACTAGTATCAATAACACTTGTAAGGACAACTAACCAACTAGTAGGATTAGCTAGAACACCGTTTCTGAGCATGCTAAACTATTGAGTTTTAAAACTTGCTCTTTTTATAACTCACTATAAAAATTAAAAAAGGATGTTCTATAAAACTCACTGTTGGGTTTTAAAACTTAGCAATGAGTTTTATAATTTTCAGTGAGTTTTAAACTTGACAATGAGTTTTAGAGAACGTCAATTTTACAGTTTATAGTGAGTTTTAAAAACAACAGTGAGTTTTAAACTTAATAGTGAGTTTTATAATTTGCAGTGAGTTCTAGAAAATAAGTTTTATAATTTGTAGTGAGTTTTAAACATAATAGTGAGTTTTATAATTCGCCGTGAGTTTTAAAAAAAAGGTTTTATAATCTGTAGTGAGTCTTAAAACTTGATGTTTTTGAACTCAACACTGAGTTTTAAATTGCAGTGAGAGTCATATACATAAATTGCAACAAGTTTTCTTTCAAAGAAGTAACTGATGTAGACTGTGAATTAATTAAGAAGATGATGATGAAGATGAAGTGGAGGCTAAAGAAGATGAAGATGAAATAGAAAATGAAGAAGTTGAAGTACAAGAGATAGAAGATGAAATGGAAGAAGACGAAGTTGAAGAGCATTGGAAAGAAGATAAGGAAAATAGTAAGTAGATGAAGTTAAAAAATATTGTTTTAATATAAGTTTATTATTTTTATTGGTTTTTATAATTTCAACCAATTACAGTTAGTTTTTTTAGTATTAACAAACATCACCTATGTTTAAATCCTGGATTAGATATTAAATTTTTTATTGGTGTATGAGACAGTTATTTAATACTAGACTTTTTGTTCAGGTGTTATTAACTTGTCTTTTTGCAGTTTATTTGATTATGTGTATTAGACAATGAGTTTTAATACTGGATGAGTTTTAATTCAAATTGACTTTTAACACATCAACAATTATAACTTTTAAGAACTTTAGAACACTGAGTTTTATAAATCACCTAATTAAGTTTGTAGTGAGTTTTATAAAACAAAGTATGAACTTAATTTCAGTGAGTTTTATTTCAGTGAGCTTTAATTACAGTGAGTTTTATTTCAGTGAGCTTTAATTACAGTGAGTTTTATTTCACTGAGTTTTAATTTCACTGAGTTTTAATTTTAATGAAGTTTAAATAAAATAGATGATTCAAACTTAGTGAGTCTTATACATAATTGAGTTTAATTAAACTCGGTGAAATTAATAAACAGTAAGTAAAACTCATTGAAATTATGTATTAGACTCGATGAGTTTTATTAATGTGAGTTTTAATTTGAACTTAATAACCAACTTGTTTTAAAACTATCTCCACCCTTGAAAACGGTTCAATCAACCTTGTTTTAAAATAACTGTGATTTTTATGCTCAAGAGATCATAAACTATCTCCTTATCCTTTGTTTTAAACTCAATGATCGAGATCATAAACTTGTAGTGATTTTAAATAAGTTAATGATCTTATATGAGTTTTATATTTCAGTGAGTTTGAGTTTTATTCTCTTGTGAGTTTTAATTAAAACTCACAAATTTTATATGAATTTTTGTTCTGTTTATATTGAGTTTTATTCTCTTGTGAGTTTTAATTAAAACTCACTACAAGTTTTATGTAAATTTTTGTTCTGTTTATAGTATGTTCATTGGAGTGACTTTTTAGAACTTATATGAAGGTGGATAAAGATAACATTTAACTCGGAGGTCATATTTGTCAACAGCCAAAATTTGTCATACCACACAACGTACTATAAGTTAAAACTCAAGTGAGTTTTTAAGATTTCAAATGAGTTTCAATTTGGATATTCAATTGTAGTGAGTTTTCATCATGACTGGTGATGTGGTTCCGTGTTTTGATGCATCCAAAAAGTTTACATGTCGTTTTTTCGTCTATTACATGGTGATTATTACGAAGCATAGACACCGGAATCATCGAAAAAGTATGTTTCTATCTTATATATAACTGAACTAGTATCAATAACACTTGTAAGGACAACTAACCAACTAGTAGGATTAGCTAGAACACCGTTTATGAGCATGCTAAACTATTGAGTTTTAAAACTTGCTCTTTTTATAACTCACTATAAAAATTAAAAAAGGATGTTCTATAAAACTCACTGTTGGGTTTTAAAACTTAGCAATGAGTTTTATAATTTTCAGTGAGTTTTAAACTTGACAATGAGTTTTAGAGAACGTCAATTTTACAGTTTATAGTGAGTTTTAAAAACAACAGTGAGTTTTAAACTTAATAGTGAGTTTTATAATTTGCAGTGAGTTCTAGAAAATAAGTTTTATAATTTGTAGTGAGTTTTAAACATAATAGTGAGTTTTATAATTCGCCGTGAGTTTTAAAAAAAAGGTTTTATAATCTGTAGTGAGTCTTAAAACTTGATGTTTTTGAACTCAACACTGAGTTTTAAATTGCAGTGAGAGTCATATACATAAATTGCAACAAGTTTTCTTTCAAAGAAGTAATTGATGTAGACTGTGAATTAATTAAGAAGATGATGATGAAGATGAAGTGGAGGCTGAAGAAGATGAAGATGAAATAGAAAATGAAGAAGTTGAAGTACAAGAGATAGAAGATGAAATGGAAGAAGACGAAGTTGAAGAGCATTGGAAAGAAGATAAGGAAAATAGTAAGTAGATGAAGTTAAAAAATATTGTTTTAATATAAGTTTATTATTTTTATTGGTTTTTATAATTTCAACCAATTACAGTTAGTTTTTTTTAGTATTAACAAACATCACCTATGTTTAAATCCTGGATTAGATATTGAATTTTGTATTGGTGTATGAGACAGTTATTTAATACTAGACTTTTTGTTCAGGTGTTATTCACTTGTCTTTTTGCAGTTAATTTGATTATGTGTATTAGACAATGAGTTTTAATACTGGATGAGTTTTAATTCAAATTGACTTTTAACACATCAACAATTATAACTTTTAAGAACTTTAGAACACTGAGTTTTATAAATCACCTAATTAAGTTTGTAGTGAGTTTTATAAAACAAAGTATGAACTTAATTTCAGTGAGTTTTATTTCAGTGAGCTTTAATTACAGTGAGTTTTATTTCAGTGAGCTTTAATTACAGTGAGTTTTATTTCACTGTGTTTTAATTTCACTGAGTTTTAATTTTAATGAGGTTTAAATAAAATAGATGATTCAAACTTAGTGAGTCTTATACATAATTGAGTTTAATTAAACTCGGTGAAATTAATAAATAGTAAGTAAAACTCATTGAAATTATGTATTAGACTCGATGTGTTTTATTAATGTGAGTTTTAATTTGAACCTAATAACCAACTTGTTTTAAAACTATCTCCACCCTTGAAAACGGTTCAATCAACCTTGTTTTAAAATAACTGTGATTTTTATGCTCAAGAGATCATAAACTATCTCCTTATCCTTTGTTTTAAAACTCAATGATCGAGATCATAAACTTGTAGTGATTTTAAATAAGTTAATGATCTTATATGAGTTTTATATTTCAGTGAGTTTGAGTTTTATTCTCTTGTGAGTTTTAATTAAAACTCACAAATTTTATATGAATTTTTGTTCTGTTTATATTGAGTTTTATTCTCTTGTGAGTTTTAATTAAAACTCACTACAAGTTTTATGTAAATTTTTGTTCTGTTTATAGTATGTTCATTGGAGTGACTTTTTAGAACTTATATGAAGGTGGATAAAGATAACATTTAACTCGGAGGTCATATTTGTCAACAGCCAAAATTTGTCATACCACACAACGTACTATAAGTTAAAACTCAAGTGAGTTTTTAAGATTTCAAATGAGTTTCAATTTGGATATTCAATTGTAGTGAGTTTTCATCATGACTGTGAATTAATTAAGAAGATGATGATGAAGATGAAGTGGAGGCTGAAGAAGATGAAGATGAAATAGAAAATGAAGAAGTTGAAGTACAAGAGATAGAAGATGAAATGGAAGAAGACGAAGTTGAAGAGCATTGGAAAGAAGATAAGGAAAATAGTAAGTAGATGAAGTTAAAAAATATTGTTTTAATATAAGTTTATTATTTTTATTGGTTTTTATAATTTCAACCAATTACAGTTAGTTTTTTTTAGTATTAACAAACATCACCTATGTTTAAATCCTGGATTAGATATTGAATTTTGTATTGGTGTATGAGACAGTTATTTAATACTAGACTTTTTGTTCAGGTGTTATTCACTTGTCTTTTTGCAGTTAATTTGATTATGTGTATTAGACAATGAGTTTTAATACTGGATGAGTTTTAATTCAAATTGACTTTTAACACATCAACAATTATAACTTTTAAGAACTTTAGAACACTGAGTTTTATAAATCACCTAATTAAGTTTGTAGTGAGTTTTATAAAACAAAGTATGAACTTAATTTCAGTGAGTTTTATTTCAGTGAGCTTTAATTACAGTGAGTTTTATTTCAGTGAGCTTTAATTACAGTGAGTTTTATTTCACTGTGTTTTAATTTCACTGAGTTTTAATTTTAATGAGGTTTAAATAAAATAGATGATTCAAACTTAGTGAGTCTTATACATAATTGAGTTTAATTAAACTCGGTGAAATTAATAAATAGTAAGTAAAACTCATTGAAATTATGTATTAGACTCGATGTGTTTTATTAATGTGAGTTTTAATTTGAACCTAATAACCAACTTGTTTTAAAACTATCTCCACCCTTGAAAACGGTTCAATCAACCTTGTTTTAAAATAACTGTGATTTTTATGCTCAAGAGATCATAAACTATCTCCTTATCCTTTGTTTTAAAACTCAATGATCGAGATCATAAACTTGTAGTGATTTTAAATAAGTTAATGATCTTATATGAGTTTTATATTTCAGTGAGTTTGAGTTTTATTCTCTTGTGAGTTTTAATTAAAACTCACAAATTTTATATGAATTTTTGTTCTGTTTATATTGAGTTTTATTCTCTTGTGAGTTTTAATTAAAACTCACTACAAGTTTTATGTAAATTTTTGTTCTGTTTATAGTATGTTTCATTGCAGTGACTTTTTAGAACTTATATGAAGGTGGATAAAGATAACATTTAACTCGGAGGTCATATTTGTCAACAACCAAAATTTGTCATACCACACAACGTACTATAAGTTAAAACTCACTGAGAAGTCAATGAGTTTTATAATTATTTAATAAATCATTTTTAATTCTAGGCAACATTTCGTTAACTTTGGTGATTGTGGTTACAACTATGAAAGCATAATAATGCTTTGGCACAAAAATAAAAAAACTTCTTAGAACAAATTTAAGAGCGCGAGTACATCCGAATATTTTTTTTGTCCGATGGTACGAAAAAAACAAAATTAAATACAAAAATAATGATAAAATTAATTACATAGATAGCCATTAGCTATGATGGTTGATGAAATGGTCCTTCTTGGTTCATTTGTTAGCTCCAGTTGCATTTTTGGCTACATTTGTTGCCTTGTACACCTGCCTTCATCGTTTCAAGCTCTTAGTGTTGTCAATCACCTCATGTGTATGTGTTTTCATGTTAAAACACATGAGATAATAGTGTTCTCCACATAGAATTAGTATGAAGACTAGATCAATTCCAATAATCGAAGTCAATTCTTCAGCAGATAGAATGGACAACAATTTAAACTCGAAATGGTAAAACCAATCTTTTTTCACACCTTTATCATAATGAGGTGGAAGCTGTTGAAGCAAACAATTTTATATACTAACATTAGAAATCATGTAAATAAGTACGTTTTAGATTTTTATGATAAATTTCAGTGAGTTTAATACTCAGATTAAAACTCACTGATATAAAAACACTTTGCAGTAAGTTTTAACTCAAATGAATATATGGCTTTTTAAAGCATATTCTAACAAATCACTGCAAACTTGAACATATGGCCTTTTAAAACTCACGTAGGATTTTAAAACTCACTATACTTGAATATACGAGTAATCCATATATTATTAATGTTCATCTTAAGATTCCAATAAAACTCACTACAAACTTGAAGTAAATTAACAGTGAGTTTTGTAAAATCTAATTTGAATAGGTCTTACCTAATTTGTTTCTAAACCTGATCACTAGAAATGGTGTACAGTTTGTATGTATAAATATGATCACTATAAAAAAGGCTGGACAATTATGCATCTAACAGAACTACAGAAGGTCTCGGTTTTAAGTTGATAGGCTCTTCAGAAGGTTGTTTCATAAATTTGTTAATGGACAATCAATAATTACCAATGTTTTCACAAACATTACTCAATAAGAGATAAACATCTCTCCATATATGACATACCTTTAGAAAGTTGTAGTACAAACATGTATAATATCAAAGTAGCAAATAAAATACAGTGAGCGGTCTTCTTACATCAAAATGTACTCATGAATTTTTATGGCGGATTCAGGATGAATGATGGCGATAATCGATCCGCAGACTGGTCGATCAACAGATGTAGCAGACTAGAGTGAGAGTAGGTCAGTAATGGAAGCCAATAATCGCCAACGGACCACGACTTTCCACCTCTGAACTGGCATTAATGCTATCAAATCGCACTACTCCATCTCTGCAAAATTTCCCAACATGATTCATTAGAAACGCCCCAAATAATAGCGTAATTTCATCATCCAAAAGCTAAACATGTCTTCATCACACACATAAATAAGCAAAATTAAGTTTCGTGAAACGATTAAACAATCAGCGGTGCATTAATGGCGAGTTACACGTCTTAATCTATGGTAGCTGTAACATCTAGTGAAAGCTAGAAAAGGCATGAATGCAACAAATAAGCGTAAAAACAGAGAAATTGGAAGAAGGTGACCTGAAGAATTAGCGGGAGATTTTGCGGAATTTGTGAAGGTGAAAAAGAAGATGTAAATCTAAATCTAGAGAAGATCAATTAGGGTTTTGAGTGCTGGTGTTCATGAAGTGAAATGAAGAAGTCTTCTACTACATGTCCACTTCGAAAACTCAGATCGCCGATTTAGGAGTTCCAGAGAGGATTTAGGTTTTCTTTGAAGATTTTAGGAGTTCTGATGGTTGTTTGTTGTTATTTTTTGACCATCGTACTTCTCCTTCAAAGAAACTCAAGGTTAATGATCGAACGGCTAAAATGGGGGTCTATGGGGTCTACATTTTTTAAGCGGTCTACAATGATCCTCACCATATATATATATATATATATATATATATATATATATATATATATGTATCGTCATGATTTCATGTTCATCATTTTATGTGAACTTAAGAATACATATTTGTGGAGTTATATCTATGATTTTATGTGAACAAAACAAGGATTACATTTTATAAACGTTATACAATAGATAGGTTTCGACACACGCTCGTACATTAATCGTTAAGGTCGTCATCCGTTAACCCCGTTAGGATTAGTTAACCCTCCGTTAACCTTGAGGGGATCATCTTGCCATTTCCTAAATTTGTTTTAGTCAACCAAACTTGCAAGGACCAGCTTTGTAATTATCAAAACCTAAAACCCTAAATTATAAACTCGTAAGGGACTAGGGTGGTCAATTGCTCAAAAGATGATTTGAGCAATTGTAACCCATGAACCGATCAAATGCCGACACCCTTCAATCTCCGGTAACCGTCGCCTCTTAATGTTCGGTAATTAATCACCAGCATCGTCCAATTCAATCAGTAATTAGCAGATGGTAATAACCCTCATACTTGATGAAATGTCATTAACCATAGCTACCCTCTAACATTGGTTACCCGCAAGCCCCGTTGATAAACACCAGCCGAAATTGAGAAGAAAATCCGGCAGAACACCACCAATCTACCAACGTTCGATCACCACGTAACTGTCCTCGTCCCCTGTTCAAATAATTGATGCCGACACAGCCCCTAACCAAGTTCTTAATCGAGTTCGTGTTCGCGTCGGGTTCGGTCTCATCATCACAAACGCGTCAAGATTCGTCTCCGACACTTAGGTATTACTAGTCCCAGTTATTCAACCCATTTTTGCGTGTTAAAGTTGTTGTTTACGACTTTCCGGCGATCGGGCTAAAAGTCCGGCGAGTTTAGGGTTTCTTGAGGCAGATGACAGCGCCTGCATATTAGTTAAAAGAAATATTTTCTATGTAATTACAACTATTAAAGTAGATCGTAGTGGTAGGGTACGTGGTGTTGGAGCCATGAGGTCGTGGGTTCGAGACCTGACTTCCTCTTTCTTTTTATGTTTTATTTCTTAAACCCGGTTTCAACCCTATGGTGTACCTAACAGTTTCTGTTGGAGAGTTAACCAAATGGGCATCCAGCCCAATGGCCAAGGCGCTGCAATTTCACCCAGAGGTCACGGGTTTGAAACCGGTGACCTCTGTTTTGCCTTTTTGTTTTATTGTAGTGTTTTTTTTCTACCCTTATCTTGACCGATCATTTGTATCGTTGTTTTGAACCCGTAGCGTCATAAATACTATTGTTTTGAGTTTTACACCCCTAATTTTACATAACACAAGTTTTTATAAATGTGAGTATTTATGTTGGTATTAGATAAATACAAATGAAATTTTTATAAGTATCTACGCTTGTGTAGAAAATATGTAAACGAATAATTATGAGTATGCGTATTATGCAATACAAACATTCTAAACGTCGTATATTTATGAATAATTATTAACACATAGGTGTATATTGAGTACTCATTATCAACATAGTTTTATAATTGGTGATGTATATATATTCGTATAGGTAAAAGATCAATGTAGACCCCTTGTTTTTTGTAGACCCGGTAGACCCCAAAAATAACCATTGGATTAGATTAGATCAAGGGCTAAGATTAGATTTGAGGATTTAAATGAGATTTTGGCTGAAAAAACGCGGAGGGGTATTTTCGTAATTTTTCAGCGTCATTTAAAAGTTGCAGTGAGTTTTATATTCTGTACTGAGTTTTATATTTTGTACTGAGTTTTATTTTTTTGTATTGAGTTTATACTCAACATTGAGTTTTATACTCAACATTGAGTTTTATAACTTGGTGACTTATATAAAACTCACAAGGGTGATTAATATGTTGGACGAGATCGAGGATGGAACACTGGTAAGAAATTTTGATTGCTGGTATGACGATCCGTCAACCCATGAAGTGGTGGTTCTCTGCAAGCCGATGCGTCAATTCAGATTTTATGATCCGGTAGACTTGCTCAGATTTGGTGAGCGAGACATCAAGCTTCTGGCCACCCAACCTATTCTTGGAGACGAGAATGATATGGCAAATGCTATAAGGGTTGGGATATTTGATGGAGCAGCGAAGAAGATTGTAGAGAACGGATGGTGGTCGAACAACGTTCAAACATCATTCAGGTTTGACTTGCTGCTGCCGTGAAGTGGTCTAATGGTTCATGCCTAGGGGAAGATTGTAGGGCTATATTATGTAAGGCATGAACATTAGTTGGGCTTTAGTTATTGGACTTAGTCTAGTTTAATTAATAGGCCATGTGGGCCATTTTGCTTGTTTATGATTGGGCCTAATCGTGTTTATGATTGGCCATTTTCTTGTAATGAGGTGGTATAAATACCACCTCATATCTTTGTTGAATGCAAGCTTCCACATTACATTTACGATTTCTCCTTGTTCTCTAAGGTTTACGATCAGATCTCAAGGTTGCTTCTAGTAGACGATTTCTCATTCAAGGCTTCATCTTTTCATAAGATTTAGTCTATTCTTCTACTATTTCTCTCAAATCAATCTCTCACGAGGATTCCGCACTCGTGTTAGATAATCATATCGTGTGTTCAGGATTGTTTCGGACCTACAATTGGTATCAGAGCCAAGAATCTTAGATTCGAGGCTCTCACGATATTGATTCGAGTATTTTCTGGGTTGTTTTCGTGTTTTGGTTGAAGATTTGAAGGTTTCTGGGGGTTTACGACTGTTTCTGCTACTGTTCGTCGGATTTTCTGGGTTTTCGAGGTGTTCACGATTGGTTTCGGTTGAAGATTGGCTATTCACGACCCTGCAAAAAGTGTTTACGATTGTACTATCGAGTGTACTTGTGTTTACGAGTTTGTAAAGTCGTAAAAGGGGCGTTTACGACTTTGTTTGGATCGGAAACTGTATTTACGACTCCGGGGTCGTAATCTTTAATCGTATTCGGTGTTTACGATTCTTTAAGTCGGTTTAGAGTTTACGTGTGACACGTGTCATCGCAAACTGTGCTCCCGATCGTAATCGGTGTCTGTTGATCGTAATCAGCTTGTTTCAATCGTAATCAGGGTGTTTTTGATCATAAACAGTATTGTTTGGACATTTGGACTTTAGGTTAAGTTTCCCAAGCCTTTGAAATGGATTTTGAGCCGAGTATGTACCAGAAATTGGATTTCGAGATCGGATCTATAACTCGTCCGCCAAGACTAACTTCAGCGGATAATTTCATAGAGTGGAAATACAGATTCGAAAATCATTTGAAGAGTGTGGATCTGAGGTTATGGAGGGCTGTTGTGAATGGTCCATTTACACCTACTCACGCAACAGGAACAAATGCAGGGAAGGAGAAGAAAGAAGATGAGTATGATGATGATGACTGGGAGAGGTGCAACAAGGCTGAGAGGGCATTTGCGATAATGACTATGGCCCTAACTCCAGATATTGCTCAAGGATTCAAACACTGCAAAACAGCAAAGCAACTGTGGAATGCTTTGATTGTTGCTTATGAAGGGAACCCTGATATTAAGGCTAGTCGGAAGCAGATGTTGAAGCAGAAGTTTAACTTGTTCAATCATATTCAGGGTGAATCGTTTGAAGCTCAAGTTCAGAGGTATGTGTCACTGATGGCAGAGATGTCAAGTTATGGAGTAGAGCCAGATACTGAAGACAAGAATTTGAAGTTGCTGAACAGTCTGCCTAAGTCTTGGAACACCAATATATCTATCATCAAAGACAACAATAGGCTGAGTGAAGTGACTTTGGATGAATTAATCAACAAGCTGAAATCCAAGATGATAGATGATAAGCAGAGAGAGCTGAACCACATAAGTTCTCTAAGTTTGGCTGGAAAGTTGAATCAGGCTTTGCTATCAGAAGAAGTTGAGGGTAAGCATGAAGGAAAGTTTACAGGGAGTGGATCAAGCTCAGCTTCTATGTCTAGTGCTTTTGTAGCACAACCTCAAGGTAGTTCAAACGGAGGTGTCAACTCTGAAGATGTAAATGATCCTAACTTTGCCCTTGGTATGAGTTTCATGAACAGCTATCATGCCCTTGTAGCAGGGAATCTTGTGCCTTCTGATATGGTGGCTGGTGATCTTAATCAGATAAATCCTGAGGACGTGGAGATGCTGGATGTCTCTTGGCAAATGGCCATGGCTGTCTTCAGAGCCAAGAAATTTATGGCCAAAACGGGAAGGAACGTCTGGAAGGATCAGGATAAGATCAGAATGGGGTTTGACAAGTCGAAGCTAAGGTGCTATAATTGTGATGAGTATGGTCACTTTGCCAGGGAATGCACGAAGCCCAAGAAGGAAAGAGCTGAAGAAAAGAAGGTTGCTGAAGTGAAAGGAAAGGGTGATGCCAAGGCTCTGGTGGTTCAGGAAGGTGGTGGTTATGACTGGAGTTCTCAGATGAAGGATCTTAGTTTGTCACATGCTTTGATTGCTACTGCAGAAAAGGATAATGAAGAAAATCATGCCTTTGTGGTCACTGATGAAGGAAAGCCTGAGGAGAGTCAGATAGAAGACAAGGAAGCGTTCGTTGCTGTGGCTGAAAACCTAAAGGTATGTTCTGATCCCACTTGTGCTCGTATTATTCCTGGTCTTAGACAAATCTGTAAGAATTATCAAATAGAATTGTTTGAGGTCAAGTGTGAGAGGAGCTCATTTAAGGGTAGATGGGTAAAAAATAAGGAAAAGGTTAAGGCACAAAAGCTAGATATAGTGAAGTACCAACAGATAGCAACTGAGAAATCTATCCTGTATGATAATGCCAAGTTAGAATTAGCTGACCTTAGAAAACAGGTAGATGAATTGACTCATAAGACTAATGAGATGCAAGTTCAGTTAGATATGAATCAATTGAGAAACAAGAGAATGCTTCAGGCAGGTAAAGAACTATCTCAGGCAGTTATTTGTGGACAAGTAGGAAAACACACACCAGGTTTTGGGTCAGAAAAGTCTGACAAATCCATGGCCGCAAATGTTATAATTCCCCCACCTATCCCTAGAGATATCATAGGAATGCTCTATGAGGAGGACCAGGTAGATAGAACTAGATCAGGATATCATGAAGCAGGTCCTCCTATAGATAGCTTGATGGTTGGTGTGACCCCTATGACAGAAGTAGAGAAAGAACAGGAGAAACTTGGTTTATATAGGACAGGTAGTCAGAACAATGTAGTTGACCTCACAACTAAACCAGGTTCTTCCCAGGAATCTTTAAACAATAATGTTAGTTATTCTAATGTTTTTGTTACATGTGCAGATGTTGTAGGCATTGAAGATGTATCTGGGGAGGATGCTGAATGCTTGAGGGTCAATGAGTGTCATGAGTCTAGTTGTTCTGTTTTTAGTTTACCTAAGGATGACGTTCTGGCATCTGTGTCAGAACTTGAAACATCCAAGTCCAATCAAATTGTCTTGTTAAAACATGTTTCTAATCCTAATGAAGTCGTTAGTTCCTTTAAAATGCGTGTTCCTAACACAAAGATTGGCCGTAAGTTTAAGCCAAATGACTTTGTTCCGTATCCCCAGGTTGTGTCAACTTATAATAGAACTGATAAATCAAAATCTGAAAAATTTTGTTTAATAACACAACCTGAAAAACATTCAAAACGTGTGATACACAAATGGGATGATCAACCGGAATGGAAGTCGTCTTACCCAAGACGCTCATACTTGTGTAGCAACGTCAATGGGCCTAGACAAATGAATTGTTTTCAATGTGGTCAACCAGGTCATTTTGCTGCTAATTGTATGAACAGACCCTATGAGCCATATTATCCGCAGAACAAGCGGACAACTATGCTTGAGAAAATGATGAGGGGTGAGAACAGAACTCAAAAACAGCAAGCATCGTCACAGGGGAAGCAAAGTTCTGAACCAATGAAGACTCAACAGTCTAAGGTTCTAAACACAAAGGCCCCAGTGACGAAGCCTGTCAATGAAAGGAGAGATGTGGGCCAAACTTCCAAACCTGCTTATGCAGCTAAAGGAGTTTTCAACAAACCAAATAAATTGAAAACAAAACCTTTTGAGAAACAAGTACCTAAAGTCCATCAGGCTGCTAAACCTAAGGGGAAAGCAGTTATAGAACAACCAAAAGTTGTCACTCAACCAAAGCAAATGGTTTATATCAAATTAAAACTTGAGTGGACACCTATCATCAAAACAAAAGGTAAAAAGGCCACATCTCCTCCAAGGAATGTTTCACCCACAAAGAACTCTGCTAGTAGCTCTAACTCACAAAAACAACCAAATTGGAAACCAAAAATTCATGCTAAAGTTTTAAATGAATCCGAATCAAAAGCAGGAATGTCTTTCAAGATGGTTAATTACACTGACTCCAAGGGAGTGCCCAGATCTGTTATGACCTGGGTACCTGACTCTAACTGATTTATGTTTTGTGTAGGGACAGCCGAGAAGATCTGTCAACAAACTCTGGTATGTTGATAGTGGTTGTACCCGACATATGACCGGAGATCTGTCTTTGTTAGATGAGGTTGAAGATTTCAATGGAGGAAGTGTTTCTTTTGCTGGAGGTGTGGGAGGAAGAATTTCAAAGAAAGGAGTTGTGAAGAATGGGAGTCTGACTTTTTCAGATGTGCATTATGTAGAGGAGCTGTCCCACAGCTTGCTAAGTGTGTCACAGATATGTGATCGAGAATACTCTGTGATGTTCAACAAAAAGGAATGCATCATTCTTAAGCCTGGTGTAAAAATTCCTGAAGAATGTATCTTAATGCGTACACCAAGGCACGGGAATTCTTATCAATTGAACATGGGAAAGCCTCCAACATCTGAACAGCTTGTCTAATTTCAAAACAGACTGAGAATCTTGCATTGTTGTGGCATCGTCGTCTGGGACATGCAAACATGAAGAATCTATCCAAGCTGGCTAAAGGAGAGCATGTCAGAAATCTTCCGATCAAAGACTTCTCTTCAGTGGAGAAGTGTGTGGCTTGTGCTAAGGGGAAGCAGCACAAACTGCCACATCGTCCAAAGGTTACAAATTCTGTCTCGTCTGTGCTTCAACTCTTACATATGGATTTGTTTGGTCCCATGCAGGTACAAAGTGTCAGCAAGTTTTCATACTGCCTCGTGATAGTGGACGACTACTCGCGATTTACTTGGGTATTTTTCTTGTCAAACAAGTACGAAACTCCAGCCCTAGTAAAGCAGTTTGTGACACTTATTGAAAACCAGCTGGATAAAAGAGTGAAGGCAATCAGATCTGACAATGGGACGGAATTCAAAAATGCTGAGCTAAATATGTTTTGTGGTGAAAAGGGGATTGAAAGGCAGTTTAGTGCTCCTTACACTCCTCAGCAGAATGGAGTTGCCGGAAGAAGAAATAGGACACTCATTGAAGCGGCTAGAACAATGATGTGTGAAGCAAAATTACCGATCTTCTTTTGGGCAGAAGCTGTGAATACTGCTTGTTATGTACAAAACAGAGTTCTTCTGAACAAGCGTCACGAGCAAACTCCATATCAGATCATCTATGGGGAGAAACCGAAGGTGGGTTATTTCAAGACGTTTGGGTGTCCGTGCACGGTGCTGATCCAGTCCGATGTAGGGAAATTCGAAGCGAAGGCCGATGAATGCTATTTTGTGGGTTATTCTGCAAATAGTGCTTATCGTGTCTATAACAAGACCACTGGGTTGATCATTGAGGCATTCAATGTAGATTGGATGGAGGACAATCCTACTGACGCGGGAACTGGACCTAATTGGATCTTCGACTATGGATCATTGTTTGAGGGATTTAATTTATCGAATGTTTTCCACAATTTGGGCGAAGAAGAAGACATTGTAGCTCCCAGTGCAGATGTAAGACCTCATGTGGATAGAGCATCAGCTGAATCTTCTTGGAATGCAACTGCTGATATTCCAGAATGTTCAGGAACACGTGATGCTACAGTGGATCCTCAAGGCTCAGGTATGTCTGAAAATGTTGTTAATACTAATCTGCCTGTTAATGTTTCAGTGCCTGATGTCCAAGAGAGCAGAATCAACAAGGATCATCCACTGAGTAATGTTGTTGGGCCAGTGACAGCGGGTGTCACCACAAGAAGCCGCACAGGACACATCAACTTTTGTATGTTTTCCTGCTTCATCTCCCAGATTGAACCTCCCAATGTGATGGTTGCTCTCAAAGATCCAAACTGGATGGAGGCCATGCACAATGAACTCAATCAGTTTTCAAAGCTGGGAGTGTGGCGTCTTGTGAAGCGGCCAGAGGACAAGAAGGTGATTCCCACGAGATGGTTGTACAAGAACAAAAAGGATGACTCGGGGATCATTGTAAGAAACAAAGCAAGGTTGATAGTACAAGGGCACAGGCAAGTCCAAGGTATCGACTATGATGAGGTTTACGCTCCGGTGGCAAGATTGGAAGCAATTCGGATTTTTCTAGCTGTAGCTTCGTATCTCAATTTTACCGTACATCAGATGGATGTGAAGACTGCCTTCCTGTATGCCGAGATGAACGAGGAAGTCTATGTTGCTCAACCACCAGGGTTCATAGATGAAGAAAATCCAGATCATGTTTATCTGCTGGATAAGGCTTTGTACGGTTTGCATCAAGCTCCTAGAACCTGGTATGAAACGTTGTCCAATCACCTGGTGGAGAATTGATATACAAGAGGAGTCGTTGATCAAACATTGTTTAGGAAAAGGGTGGAAGAAGACATTATCATGGTGCAAGTGTATGTAGATGATATTATCTACGGATCGACAAACGAAGAATTATGCACCGAATTTGAGGAGATTATGAAGAAGAAGTTTGAGATGAGTGATCAAGGCGAAATGGGTTTCTTTCTTGCACTTCAAGTCAAGCAGAATGATTCTGGGATTCTTATTCATCAGGAGAAGTATGTGAATGAGATTCTGGAAAAGTTCAAGATGCAGGATTGCAAGCCCATCGCCACTCCCATGGCATCCAGACCACTCTTGTCAGCGGATCTTAACGGGGAGTCAGTGAGTGAATTCCATTATCGGTCGATGATTGGATCACTAATGTACTTGACAGCAAGCAGGCCAGACATCATGTATGCAGTTTGCATGTGTGCTCGATATCAGGCTAACCCTAAACTCTCTCATTTAGCTGTTGTTAAACGTATCTTCAGGTATCTGAAGGGCAGGCCTAGGCTTGGTCTTTGGTACCCGAAGAACACTGATTTTCAATTATATGCTTTTACTGACAGTGATTATGGAGGTAGTGACCTTGACAGGAAATCTACTACTGGAGGATGTCAGTACCTGGGAGATAGGCTCATCTCTTGGCAGAGCAAGAAGCAGCATACCGTATCCAAATCAACTGCCGAAGCTGAGTATGTGGCCGCATCTGCCGGCACTTCACAGGTAGTGTGGATCCAAAACCAGCTCACGGATTACGGTATGGAATTCGTTAACACTCCCATATTTTGTGATAACGCTGCTGCTCTTGAGATTGTGAAAAACCCTGTCCAACATTCCAAAACCAAGCACATTGATATCAAGGTACATTTTATTCGTGATTGCTTTGATCGTGAGCTAATTCAGCTACAAAAGGTAAGCTCCGATCAGAATGTTTCGGACATCTTTACAAAACCCCTTCCTCGTCCTAATTTTGAATCTTGTGTTGAAGGCCTGAAGATGATTGCCTTCGAGGAATGATCTGATCATCTATTTTTTTTTGTACAAAGTTTTTGGTTTTTAACTTTTACTTAAAAAAAAAAAAAAAAATAGAAAATGACTAAAAAAAAAAATTTGAGTCTTGTTTCAAAAGCCTCACAAAAACAGGGGAAGAAATGGTGCTGGTTAAACTGAAAAGTTTTTATGATGTCTTTTGATAGGACTTTAAAAATTGTTCAAAGACGGTTGGAGACTGACACGTGTAAGGTTGATGTGAAAGACTGCTCGAAGATGATATGTCGGTAAGCTCAACCAAAACAATGATCATCTATGTAAGTGCAATAATCTTAAAACTCTATACATGTTTAGTTTTCCCATCGTAGTCTACATGGTTTAAAAAACTGAGTCCCAACAAAAACGGGTTGAGAGTGGTTTTTACCTAGTATTCACTCTCTCACACGCCATGCTTATACTGTATAAGACAACACCACAAGGAAAAGAAAAAGAAAAAGAAAAAGGTAAAGAATGCAAAAAATGAAAATTCTGAAAAAGAAAAAGAAAAAGAAAATAAAATTTTCAGTTGGTCTTCTCTGCGTGCTTATGCGGCCGACCTGATCATCAACTGATAATGTATGAAAATCAGAAATAAGTGGTAGTCAAAAGCAGTGTTGCATGGTTCCTCAAGTTGGGGGTTTGTGAATCCTCAATAAACTCTGAGGTTGGGTAGGTTTTGCTATAGAAAATTGGGTGTGGGGACGGTTAAACATAACGGTAAATCTATACTATATTTAAGCACTTTACTGGATGTGAGTTTCTGTGTTCAAACCACCTGACAATTGTCTAGAGTGTCTAGTAACGGAAGCTGAAAAGGGTTCCTCAGTCAAAGACTTGTCTGAAATTATCTGTGAAAAATACCAGCACCAGGTATGTGAATATTTGAAATTTCTGAGGTAAGTTTGTAAATATTTTAAATTTTTGGTTTTGACCTTATCTGTTTTAACTTTTAAAATTTATCTTGATCATGATCGGATACTCGGGGTATGACTCTGAGGGAAAGTTTTGTGAAAATTCTCAAAGTGTTTAAAATCTTAAAATTTTGTGAGAATTAACAAGTTTGGGGTAAACTTGAAAGAATTTAAAAGTTTGAGGGGGTCATTTGAAAACTTACATGTTTACGATTTTAACAAAAAGGGGGGGGGGGGGGCAAAGTGTAATTTTTTTTTATTTAAAACCTTTTTTTGTGTTTCCGATTTTCATTCACGATTCACACTCTCTCTCTCCTCACCGTTCTCGACCTCCGCCTCAAAACCCTTCCTCCGCCGCACCTCTTGCCGGAAACATCTCGCCAGCCCGTTTCCGACCTTCTCACTTCAAACAAGCAACACCACCATCCTCTACACCATTTTCCAACCAAAACCCCTCTTTCAATCAACCGATTTCACTGCCGTATCTCTGTTACTCATTCCAAACCCTAATTTCATCATCGGTCGAAATTTTCTGTGTTTGTGACGTTTTTCTCGAAGATTTACAGTCGGATTTGTGTTTAGAACACGTTAAAGGTAGCTATTGATGATTATCTTGAGTTTTTGATGTGTTTAATCCCGTTTACGATGAGTTGCAGGTTATAAAAATGGCGGAATGTGTTGTTTACGATTTCGGATGAAGAAGATGATGAGCTGGGTTGTTTACGATCCACGTTTACGACTCTCGATTACGATCGGACCGTTTACGACCCGGTGAAAACGACAAAAAGGGTTTGGGTGTTTACGATCGGGCCTGGACAGATTAATGGCGATTACGATTGGGGTTCCATGTTTACGATTGGGCCTGTTTTAAACGAATCGTGAACCCAATTAAGGGATCGTAATCACTATTTTAAGTCGTAATCTCCTATAAAATGTGAATTAAAGTCTTAAACACTTAATTAATTTAAGAATCACGTTAAGTTGGTCGTTTTTGAGATAAAATTTGTCGATGATTGTGAGCATGTGCTAAACTCAATTATTTTCCCTAAAATGTTTAAATTGAAATTTTGTGAAGTACAAAAGTAAAATGTGATCGTCAATTGAACATGTTAAGGGTAAATAATCATAATTGCTTACTCATGATCAAATCTGATGCATATGTCTTGTCTTTCTCAGATGGCTGAAGAGATGCTGATTGGAGATATAAAATATGAACCAGATCACTGTATGCCGGCTTATCTAGAAGATCCGCCAGAAAAACACATGGAGTTATTTTACTCGCTGGTGGCAGGGATGAACACATGTAAAATAAATTATGCCCTGAGGACGAATGTGCTCATCGACGAGATGCTGGTCAGAGAGTTTTGGGGGTCTGCTAGAGTGAATTCAGACAAGACAAGGATTACCGCAACAGTCCAGAACAGGCAAATTGTCATTGAAGAAGAAGACATAAGGCAGGGCCTGAACATTACAGATGAAGCTTCTGATCCAATCACATACACAAAGGAGGTAGTTCTTGCTGGTGCTCAATCTATGGGGTACGAGGGGAAGTTTCCGCCTATTTTCAAGAAGCTGCTGCCTCATTATTGGAGGTGCCTAGCACATTATATGCAGAAGTCTTTCCTAGGGAAGAGAACCAGTTTCGATCAATTGAATCAAATTCATGGAACTGCATTTGTAGCCCTGGCATTAGATTGGAAGTTTAACTTCTCAAAGATGATGTTGCTAGACTGGGCAGTCAATGCCATGCTGAGCGCCAGAGAGCAGTTTTTTATGACACCTAGGTTTGTGCAAATGGTGATAATGAAGAAGTATCCGATGATAGAGGAAAGAATTGAGAAGCTAGATGTGAAGGTTATGGATATTGGGGTCTTTGGTCTGCAAACCCAAGACAGACCGGGTAAGCAGACATTTGAAGGAAGATTGGAATGGACAAAGAGAGGTGCGTTCCCAGAGGTTGCCAGGGAACAAGTGTTGGATGATTCAGAGCCAGAAGCCGTCATGCCTAATGTTAATGCATTAATTGCCGAAGACCAAGACTTGACAGTAACTCAAGCTGTTAATGTTCAAGATGAAGATGTCATTCCATCTGATGAAGAAAATATCATGGATGACATCCTGGCTGGGCAGGACATCTCTGAAGAGGATATTTATAGAGATTTGGAGCCTCTCACCCATAAACGGTCGAGGGATGACATGATTGGCTCATCTGGGAGTGACACGACGCCTCCAGAGCTGAACCTGACTGTAGATGATGTTCTTGAAGAAGAACCCGTCCCTGCTCGTGAACCATCTCCTCGAAAGAAATCAGATCCAAGGAGCATACGGTTCAAATTCACCAAGACTAGCTCGAGCTTAATGATTGTAGAACCATCTGGACCCAGTTCTGTGGGACCCAGTGGTCAAGTAGAAGCAACTGATGATGACATTCAAGAGCAACCTTCTGCTTCACAGACAGAAGAGGTGCATGATCAACCTGCCCCTGTGCAGCAAGCTAGTCCGATTCTGAACGTGCAAAGCCCTGTACGTGAAGATAGGCAATTTCTGGAGGTTGAGAGCACCTTCGTTGTTCCAAGTCCAGTAAGAGTGAGCGTCTCTACCGCGGCCAGCCAACCACTCGCGGCTCCAGGTTTCCGCCCATTGATGGCTGCTGAGCTTCCAATAGATTTGAGGATTAGTGCTGATCCTCAGATCAACTTCCTGATCTCTCAGAATAGGATCAGACAGAATGAGATCGAGGCTCTCATGAAAGAAAACCAACGTTTGAGAGAGAAGGAGGAGGCAAGCAACAAATATATGAGAGAGTATGAGGTGGCAGACAAGGAAAGAATGGAATATCTTTACAAGATGATAAAGGACCTGAGAAGGAAGGTTAATGATCTGACAGATGGTGCAGGGCCTAACAACACAAATGCCCCTGGTCAGAGTTCATCTCAGGGAAATCAAGCTGCTGATGCAATGGAGACTGAAGAAGGTGATGAGAATATAGTGATGCCGGATTACGCCCGCTGTGGCAGGATCATCTCAAAGGCTCCAAGATTCCACGAAAACTGGTTCAAGGAGTTTTTCCAAGGACCAGCTCCCACACAGTACACCATTGATGTTGGTGAAAGCTCGATTGATAGACGTGGGAGTCGTGAGACTATCTTATGCTGGCATTACGATATGGAGAAGAAAATCTTTGCCGTGATCCGTGACGGTTATAGTCCGGTGGAGTACTACTCTTCACGTGCTCAATTCCACTCCTGGACTGAGCCTGAGATCAGGAGCCTTCTGAGAGCTCCATTTATTAACAGGTGGAATGGACCAGAAGGTAATCAGATCAGAGATAATCTGCTAGGCCACATGGAGAATGATTTCAGAGAGTTCGAGCTGAAGGAGGTCAGGTGGAGAGAGACCGGGACTGACCCTGTGACAGGGCAGTCTATTGGAGAAGCACGGAGGCCACCAACTAAGCGCACAAGGGTGATTAATATGTTGGACGAGATCGAGGATGGAACACTGGTAAGAAATTTTGATTGCTGGTATTACGATCCGTCAACCCATGAAGTGGTGGTTCTCTGCAAGCCGATGCGTCAATTCAGATTTTATGATCCGGTAGACTTGCTCAGATTTGGTGAGCGAGACATCAAGCTTCTGGCCACCCAACCTATTCTTGGAGACGAGAATGATATGGCAAATGCTATAAGGGTTGGGATATTTGATGGAGCAGCGAAGAAGATTGTAGAGAACGGATGGTGGTCGAACAACGTTCAAACATCATTCAGGTTTGACTTGCTGCTGCCGTGAAGTGGTCTAATGGTTCATGCCTAGGGGAAGATTGTAGGGCTATATTATGTAAGGCATGAACATTAGTTGGGCTTTAGTTACTGGACTTAGTCTAGTTTAATTAATAGGCCATGTGGGCCATTTTGCTTGTTTATGATTGGGCCTAATCGTGTTTATGATTGGCCATTTTCTTGTAATGAGGTGGTATAAATACCACCTCATATCTTTGTTGAATGCAAGCTTCCACATTACATTTACGATTTCTTCTTGTTCTCTAAGGTTTACGATCAGATCTCAAGGTTGCTTCTAGTAGACGATTTCTCATTCAAGGCTTCATCTTTTCATAAGATTTAGTCTATTCTTCTACTATTTCTCTCAAATCAATCTCTCACGAGGATTCCGCACTCGTGTTAGATAATCATATCGTGTGTTCAGGATTGTTTCGGACCTACAAATACCTACCAGAAGGAATACACTCACCGGTTGGTTAGTTCACCTTTTAAGTTCTTCCTAACTTAATTATTCTAGTGCTCGAACGATTGGTTCACCTTTTAAGTACTTCCCAACCCACCTATCCTAACCACCTCCGAAATACTCTCGGGCACCTTAAGATAGACGAAGCCTCACTATAATTCTGCAACTAACTTAACTAGCAAGTTAATTAACTAACCTAGGGGATTTCCTTTTAAGATAATCTTGACCTAAGCAATTGACCAACCCGACTAATTAATACCCTATCACTTCCCGGATTTTCTAGAAAAAGCAGCCCACAAAATCCAAGCAAACAACCAATAACTGATTCAATGAATACAAAAAAGTAAACATGTTAAAATTGCAAACACACAGTCACACAATCAGAACTACCCTACTCAAACTGGAAGACATCCACAAGCAAGATACGAATCAATTATTAATCATAACCCTAAATTATGTAGTCATATGCATCAATAACAGAAACTATAGTGAACTTTAAAGAATAATTAAATCCAACATGAATTGTCAAAAGCCGAATAAGTCATGATTAACAAATAAACATCATACGGTCTAGGTGGTGGCATACGTTTAGCCAACCACCATGATAACAATAAAAACTAACACAAAGTCAAAATATTTAATGTCAAACATGGTTATGAATAAACAAATACAAGAAATCGAAGATAAAGAATGAATCGGGTTAAAGATTTGATGAAGAGTATTGGTTTCCGGTTGATCTCCACTTGAATCTTTGCTCTTTCTAATCTCTGAAAATCACCTCTGAAATCTCTATTCTCGTCCGCAGCCGTTCGAATTGTTGGCGGAACCCTTCTGCCGATTTTTTAGTCTCCGTCCCCCTTGAATAATTGTGACTCAAAAATATATATATCAATAAATTAGGGCTGCCGCTTGTCTCGTACACGAATTAATTCTTTAAGTCGGTGAAACCGACTTTTCCATTCACTTTCAAATTCAAAATAGAATTCACGTAAAGTTTCATATATGTTACATTCAGCCCCCTGAACTCCTTACAAATTTGACGACGATCCTTCTTCTTTGACAAACTACCATGCAACCCCTCCATGCTTTATAATTAATTCATTAAACCCTTGAACTTTGATGAAATGTCACACCATCCCCTTGATCAATTATACCAACCTACAACAAATATAAGTCAACAATTTTAAGCACATTGACAAAATTAAACTCACGACTCAAATAATTATCTAAACTCACACCAAATATACAAAGACGACTCAATACCACAATAAGACTCAAATAACTAAAATATAAAAAATATCAAATAAAAATTACTCAAAACCGACTCAATTACTATACAAAACACACAGGAAAAGCAGATGTGTTTGCAACACATCAAACATCCCCACACTGACTCTTTTTTCGTCCTCGAAAAAAAATACTGCAATGGAATCATAACCAGGACTTTGATTTCTAACACTCACAATTTCCAATATAACATCCACCAAACAATTCCACATTCCATAACGTAATAACACACTAACTACAATTGCCGATATTTTGATTCGATTAAACCCAACTACCAACCTTTTCTTTCGCCCCCATGTGTTTATGAAATTACCAGAAATAAGTTCAGTCGCCTATGGATCCCACTAAAGAAAGGTCAAGTGCAACCTACTACCGAATCATATTCAGTCAAAGCAAAGGGTAATAATGATTTACATTTTATATTTTCTCCAACCCCCCTTAAACCAGATACTAAGATGTCCAAAGAATAACTATTTATTGGAATGTAAATTCTTGAGCAATTATTCTCTAATGTAACATTTTTTTTTTCCTTTTTCTCATTTTTTCATTTTTTTAATAATTGGTTACTTTTACCTAAAATTACCAACGGACATCACCAGAGGCATTCTTTCACAAGGTCTTACCCCCGAAATCATACGTGAGTATTTTACCCGCGAGATCCGGAACATCATCAGAGGTACTTACCAAGGGATACTATCCTTAGTTTGTACATGAGTATTCTGCCCCTTCACTCTAAATGCATTAACCAAATTATTGCCTAACATGCTCATTGGATATTCTAAGGACATAGGTGATGGGTTTCAGGCACTACAAGCATACTTAAACTCTTAAGGGTGCATGCAACCTAAAACCAGGATCTATGTTTTCTCTATTGAACCTACAACTAAGAACAAATAATAAACCCTAGTCTATTGCGAAAAATAAATACCCAAGTAAATAAAATAGACAGAGTTACATACCTTTTAGTTGTTATAGTAAACAACTAAACAAACCCCTTCGATGTCGGGAAGCTAGCACCACAAGCGTCGTGCCTCTAATGGGATCACACCCAAGAACTCCAAAGGGAGAATATTAAACTAGAAGTGGTTAGTCCAAAATCGAATTTGGTTAAACCACAAAGGAGGGAGAAAGAGAATGGGGAATACTCAACCCTTTGGTGCAAATTGGAATGAGATCTCAAGGCCCCTATTTATAGGTTTGAGTAACCTCCTCATTTAACAATTCCACCAATGTGGGATCATGAAAAATTTCGAAATCCTCCTAGACAAAGAAGGGATTTCGAAAATTCCAATATGGGATAAAACCATTCCTAATATAAATCAACTATTGATTTATTATTTATCTCCTTTAATTAACAAATTGTTAATTATCCTCCCAAATAGTTTTGTCTAGTTAATTATTAGACTATAATAATTAACAACACTATTATTTTTTCCCTTTTAATTAATTCTCCATTTGCTGAGTCTCGAGGGCAACCCAAAAGGACTGTGCTGCTATCAATTATAGTTATAGGCTTAGACACCTAATCCAACAGTCTCCCACTTGGATAAGTCTAATAACTATTATTGCCTTTGTAACTTCTTAATTGATCAGCAAATTGTAGCTTCCAACGAACGCTGCCGAACTCTGACCTAGTCAGTTATGTGTCCTAAGATAAGAGATCATATAATCCTTCATTCTACAAGATATCATTCGAACATGAGACATAGAATATAATCAATCTCATTGTTCAGTACTTTGTTTCTCGATTTCCGATTTGTAAAGACTTAAGAACTCCCAATTGAACACATCAATTGAGCTCTGACCGGGCCCGGCACTATAAGTCAACATCAAATCACCGAGGGGCCCAAAGATATCGTTTTTCCCGTTAGGGCAAAAGGAACGAATAAACTTTGACTTATATGCTTGCACCATCTACTCATCAAATCATGCACAACAATACGTTTTATAACACCGAGTTACCAATGCGTTTACATATCATCAATGCACAACTGACTTGTAAACCACAACTCATATATCTCAGCTTTAAGATTATAAGATATTATCGTCTCAGAATCACTCGTGATGAATTCCATGAAGTAATTCTCTGAGCGTGGGTTTATCCAATACTTAAATTCTCCATTTCAAAGTACTCATGAATATTGCAGCAATTCTATTGCTATGTCTAACACTCTTCAGACAATCTACAATCTCATTCATGACAGTCTTAATTCATACTTACTTCCAAAAGTATGACCGACTGTGGAGTTTTGAATAATCTAATCATTCAGGAAGTAAAACATGCAAAATAAAACACAAATAATAAACAATTGACAAAAGGTAGTAAACAAACTCATAAATAATTCTCCATTATTTAATCACCAAAAGTCAATTACATTTACTTTGTTATAAGTTTCAATCTAACTACCAAAAATAACATCATCCTTCAGACCAATGCCCCTAGCATGCTGATGGTGTCGAATCCTACTCAGACCCTTCGTAAGTGGATCTGCAGGATTCTCCTCTGATGATATCCTCTTCACGACGAGGTACCCTTCTTCTACTTTATGTCTGATGAAATGATACTTTCTGTCGATATGCCTTGAATTGCGATCACTTCTTACATCCTTTGCCAAAGCAACTGCACTTTCATTATCACAGAAAAGTTCAATCGGCTCCTTAATGGTTGGCACAACTCCAAGATCTCCGATGAAGTTCTTTAACCAGATAGCCTCCTTTGACGCTTCGCTCGCTGCTATGTACTCTGATTCACAAGTAGAATCAGCCACCGTTTCTTGCTTGGAACTCTTGCAAGTCACTGCTCCTCCATTCAAGGTAAAGACCCAGCCAGATTGAGATCGAAAGTTGTCTCTGTCTGTCTGAAAGCTGGCGTCACTATACCCAGTCACCTTCAATGTATCACTGCCACCAAGTACTAGGACCCAGTCCTTAGTCCTTCGCAGATACTTAAGAATATTCTTTACCGCAACCCAATGAGCTTTACCTGGATTTCCCTGATAACGACTAACCATGCTCAAGGCAAAAGACACATCAGGACGAGTACATGTCATAGCATACATAATAGATCCAACGGCGGAAGCATATGGAACTCTACTCATTTCCGCTATTTCTTCATCTGTACTCGGGCTCTGAGTCTTACTCAGTTTGGTATTGCTCTGGATGGGTAAATCTCCTTTCTTTGAATTTTCCATACAGAATCGCTTCATTACTTTGTCCAAGTATGTACTTTGATTCAGTCCAATTAGCCTTTTACTTCTATCCCTTGAAATCTTTATCCCCAGAATATATGCAGCCTCTCCTAGATCCTTCATAGCGAAACACTTTCCAAGCCAGGACTTAACCTCCTGCAAGGTTGGAATGTCATTTCCTATAAGGAGTATGTCATCAACATACAACACTAGGAAGGTTACTACACTCCCACTAACTGCGAGATGCTTGTTTTAATCCATAGATGGATTTCTCAAGCTTGCACACTCTATTAGGAAACTTTGCATCTACAAAACCTTCTGGCTGACTCATGTAAACATCCTCAGCCAGCTTCCCATTTAGGAAGGCAGTTTTGACATCCATCTGCCAGATTTCATAGTCATGAAACGCAGCTATGGCCAGCATTATCCTAATAGACTTTATCTTAGCTACTGGTGAGAAGGTCTCATCATAGTCAACCCCTGGGGTTTGAGTAAATCCCTTTGCCACCAGTCGTGCTTTGAATGTGCTTACATTACCATGCATATCGGTCTTCTTTTTGAAGATCCATTTACAACCAACTGTCTTCCGACCAGGCTGTTCATCAATCAAGTTCCAAACTTGATTGTCATACATGGACTGTATCTCGCTATCCATTGCCTCTTTCCATTTCGCAGCCTCAGGGCCCGTCATGGCTTCCTTGTAGTTAGCTGGCTCATCCAAATTTACCAGTGTGTTATCACTGATAAACGTGTCACTCTCTGCAGTTATATGGAAACCATAGAACTCAGGTCGGACGCTAACTCTTTCAGAACGCCTAAGAGGTAATGAATTGTCAACTGGTTCAACTGGAATCTCTTCCTCTGGTTGAACCCTAGCGGTCTCAGAAGTTCCGTCATCGGTTGACTCTTGAATCTCTTCAAGATCAACGTGGCTCCCACTGTCTTCTTTGTATATGAACTCTTTCTCGCGAAAGACTCCTCTTCGTGCTACAAAAACCACGTTCTCACTTGGTCTGTGGAACAAATATCCAAAAGACTTCTGTGGATAACCGATGAAAACACACCTCTCACTTCGAGGTTCAAGCTTGTCGTGAGTCTCTCGTCTAACGAAAACCTCACAACCCCAAACCTTGATATGTGCTAGTGAGGGAACTTTTCCCGTCCACATTTCGTGAGGTGTTTTGGCAACTTTCTTTGTTGGGACAAGATTAAGGATATGGGCGGCAGTCTCTAAGGCATACCCCCAGAATGTGATTGGAAGTGAAGCTCGACCCATCATGGAACGAACCATGTCTAACAAGGTTCGATTGCGTCTCTCAGCTACACCATTAAGTTGTGGTGTCCTAGGAGGTGTCAATTGTGAAACTATTCCACATTCCTTAAGATAGTCGAGGAACTCGATACTAAGATACTCTCCGCCTCTATCCGACCTGAGCATCTTTATCTTCCTGCCTAGTTGATTCTCGACTTCTTGCTTGAACTCTTTGAACCTTTCAAAAGTTTCTAACTTATGCTTGATTAGGTAGACATATCCATATCTACTATAATCATCAGTGAAAGTCACATAGAATCGATTAGCATCTCTTGTGACTGATCTGAAGGGCCCACACACATCCGTGTGTATGAGATCCAACAAACCTTCACCTCTTTCACAAGATCCAGTGAAAGGTGATTTTGTCATCTTACCCAGAAGACAAGATTCGCACGTATCTTCTGACCTCAAGTCAAAAGACTCTAACACCCCATACTTTTGGAGCTGTTCCATGCGTTTCTTGCTAATGTGTCCAAGACGACAATGCCACAAACATGCTTTGTCTATACCATTAGACGAATCAATTTGAAATACACTATTGCCTAAGTAGTCTACACATGTCACAGTTTCATACACACCATTACAAGGTAAAGCTTCAAAATAGAAAACACCATTCTTATAAGCAGAAATGGAACCATTCTCATTATTAAAAGAAAAACCAAAACCTTGTTTAAACAATGCATGAAAAGAAATAATGTTTCGTGTCATTTCTGACGAGTAGCAACAATTCAATAACTCTAAAGTAAAACCATTACTAAGCACTAGACTATAAACTCCAATCTTGGTAACAGGTGAAGATCGCCTATTCCCCATGATCAGGTTCATCCTTCCATGCTCCATATCTTCACTTTTTCTTAGTCCCTGCACAACAGAGCAAATGTGAAAACCACATCCTGTATCAAGAACCCAAGAATCAGAAGATGATGAGTTATCAGAACAAATAGTGTATGTACCTGCAGCCGATGGCTTCACTTTTCCATTCTTAATGTCCTGCAGATACTTTGGGCAGCTTCTTTTCCAATGACCCTTCTCATTGCAGTAAAAACAAGTAGCCTCTTTGGGATCAGAGACAGGGGCAATATCAGAACTTTGCTTTGGCTGAGACTTTCCCTTCCAGTTCTGTTTAGGAGGACCTTTCCTCTTTTTGCCTTTTCCCTGACCAATAGCTAGAACAGGAGTATTAGCAGGAGCGGGAACGACACTCTTCCCCTTCATCCCTGCTTCAGTTGTTCTTAGAAGATTGTGCAATTGAGCCAAAGAGGTCTCACTGTTGTTCAAATGATAAGTCAAAATGAACTGATCATAACAACTAGGCAAGGAGTTCAGGACTATGTCAATAGCCAAATCCTGATCTATTTGCACATTCAGCTTCTCAAGGCGTTCCACGTAACGTTGCATCTTCTGCACGTGAGCGCTAACTGACTCCCCTTCTTTCATCTTGCTAGATATGAGGGACCTCACTATCTCGAACTTCTCTTGACGAGCTCGCTTATGGAACTTTTCCTTAAGGTCCTTGTTCATCTCGTAAGGCCAGTAATCCTCATAGTACCTTTGCAATTCAGGGATCATAGTGGCAACCATGACGCAAGCAACCTTTGATGCATCCTTCTTGTGTTGCTCGTATGCGGCTAATTCATCAACAGTGGCGGTCTCTTCGTCTATTTCTACAAGTTCTTCTTCGAGGACATACTCCTTGTCTTCAAAGCGAAGGGCCATCTTAATGTTGCGCATCCAGTCACTATAATTGGCACCATCCAATATGATTTTGGAGCAGATATTCAGTAAGGAGAAGTGGTGGGTGGAGGAGGAGGAAGCAGTAGTATTCACTGGAGTAGTCATTTCTGAAAGTAGAGGGTAGATAAGTTAGATAAGAATAATTAGGAGTACAACTTATAAAATTCACAACTTAGAGAAGGGATTCCGTAATCTAATTGCAAATTATATAATGTAGGATTATTCTTTTGAGATTCATTGAAACTATTCAATGGCATGTTTAATCTCGGAATATGCTCTTCCATTTGTGACTGGGATACCGAGGCTCACAAACAAGATGTGAATAACCATGCAAATCTGCTTGGCAACCTCAATGTCATTTATCATCTCAGTTGATGTGCTGGTTAACCACACGCGCTCCATTAACAATGATAATTCTTGAGATACCCATTATCACTCTTTATTAGTCCCTATTAGTGTGCTGGTTAACCACGCACGCTCCACTAATGACTTATAAAGTGTAATGTGCAATTTCATGGGTTAGCATACAATTTCACATTTTTCCTAAAAGTAACTAGGAATAGTAAATATAGGTTTAGTTACTTTCAATATCATTATACTTTTAATGTTATCAATTTAGCCCTATCAGACCCGTTCGGCTAACGACCCTCCACTAGTCAAGGGAGCGGTGGGTGAGGAATGTACACCCATTCGACTACCATTTTATAGGCAATCTCCTTATACCCCCCTTACAGACCAGCTTCGTGAATGAGGCCTACTATTGGTCGACTGACTTTATTCTTATACATATAGTAATTATTAATCTTTTACATATAGTTTAAGGTGTATTTTAAAACTTTTTCAAAATACTAGGTTTATTAGGAAATAAACCCATGGATCAAATTCGTATATATATATATACTATATATAATTTACGAATTTATATATATATATATATATATATATCAAATACAATTAATTATCTATTAATAAGTATATACATATATATATCTTATAGGATAACTATTAATTTAATTAACTTATCCTAAGGCATTCGAAATTCTAGGAGCAATATTAGGTTTACTATAACCCTAATTACAAAAATCGAATTTTCAAGCCTCCTAGCCAAAATCGAAATTTCCAAGCCTCCTATCACAATTTATTCTAGTCATAGCTAATTCAATAGAAAACAAGCCTTATGCTCTGATACCACTGATGGGTTTCAGGCACTACAAGCATACTTAAACTCTTAAGGGTGCATGCAACCTAAAACCAGGATCTATGTTTTCTCTATTGAACCTACAACTAAGAACAAATAATAAACCCTAGTCTATTGCGAAAAATAAATACCCAAGTAAATAAAATAGACAGAGTTACATACCTTTTAGTTGTTATAGTAAACAACTAAACAAACCCCTTCGATGTCGGGAAGCTAGCACCACAAGCGTCGTGCCTCTAATGGGATCACACCCAAGAACTCCAAAGGGAGAATATTAAACTAGAAGTGGTTAGTCCAAAATCGAATTTGGTTAAACCACAAAGGAGGGAGAAAGAGAATGGGGAATACTCAACCCTTTGGTGCAAATTGGAATGAGATCTCAAGGCCCCTATTTATAGGTTTGAGTAACCTCCTCATTTAACAATTCCACCAATGTGGGATCATGAAAAATTTCGAAATCCTCCTAGACAAAGAAGGGATTTCGAAAATTCCAATATGGGATAAAACCATTCCTAATATAAATCAACTACTGATTTATTATTTATCTCCTTTAATTAACAAATTGTTAATTATCCTCCCAAATAGTTTTGTCTAGTTAATTATTAGACTATAATAATTAACAACACTATTATTTTTTCCCTTTTAATTAATTCTCCATTTGCTGAGTCTCGAGGGCAACCCAAAAGGACTGTGCTGCTATCAATTATAGTTATAGGCTTAGACACCTAATCCAACAATAGGAGTATCTAGCCTAAAGCGGTCTCTTTCCTCCTAATCATCAGTTTTAGAATTCCTATCACTCCTAAAATGGGAACCCACTAGCAGACTGATTAGCATATTTATACAACAATAAACACATAGGCTATTTAAGCTACTCCTAGGTCAGCTGGGCCTACCGACACATCATAGTTTAGTAATGCTTTCCATTCTCACCATACTTTACCACATTACCATATTATTGACTTTTATTTATTATTTTAACATTTAAGCACAAAATTAGAAAACCAATTCCCAGTTTTACCTATCATTTTCCATAATGTTGCAGCCAAAATCTTGGACATTTTCGAACATTTTTTTCAAGTTTTTTTTTTTTTTTTTCCAGACACACTACAAATAAAATAAAGACTCAAGACGCAAGTCTCCCATCCCCACACTTAAACGACACATTGCCCCCAATGTGAGATGAGATAAAATAAAATAGAAAGAAAAATAAACACACTAAAATAAAAGTAATATAAAAAAAAGAATGCAACGAAAAATAAAAAAGGTAATAAGAACACACTCCCCTGATTTTTAATGTGGATGAATGACAGGCGAGGTTGTACCAGCAGGTCCTCCATTGAACTTCATGATCATCTAAGCGCAAATATCATTTGACCTGCAAGACCAACACGAAACAAAAAGACTCGACACAAAAACAGTTAATCACGAAAAAAAAAAAAAACAAATAATAAAAAATTGCAGAAATTAAAGATTAATTTACAAACTATACAACCCGAGCACTAATCTTTTCAGCACAGAACTATAGAACAACCTCCTAACTCACTATCCGGAGGCTTCGCCTTCACATCTCTCAAAACTAACTTACCGGTTACCACCCGGTTTCTAACCTCAGACCTACTATCCAACCTCCTATCCAACCAACTATCCGGACCATCAAAATTCGCCAAATTCAACAGCCCCTTAACCTTCCAATGCTTATAACGACCCGGGAAAAATATAATTTTGCCGATGAAACGCAACCCCGGGTCATTCTCACACACAACCACCAACGACATCCCCACACTTGGTCTATGCACAATCTCCTCATCTAACTTACCTAAATCACCAAGTGTGGCCTTTCTAGAATCAAGCTTAACCACCAAAGCCTCCTCATTCACCAAATCAATCCCGGGTTCACCTAATGGGTCAAAAATCTCTCCTTTATCAACTAACCCCCCGGGATCCTCCCCACACTTGGGCCCTATAACTACCCACTCATCTAGATTTTTCACATCATCTCTAACTTCCCTAGTAGTGGGTTTTACTGCACTCTCATCCTCATCCAACCTATTACCTACCATCACTTCCTTCCTAGTAACTAAATTGACACAACGATCGACACATGACCTAAAAGATTCTAATAAGCACACAGATTCGTTGTCCTTCTCCCTCGATCTACCAACCTGAAAACTCACACTCTCATCATCAACTCTTAATGTAATTGTACCCTCAAAAGCATCAACTAAGGCACGGGCAGTCCTAAGGAAAGGTCTACCTAATATTAGAGGGCATTAAACATCATAATCAGTATCAACAAGCACAAAATCAACAGGGAATAAAAATTTATCAACTTTCACAAGCACGTTTTCTACAATTCCCCTAGGTGTCACCATAGATCTATCAGCTAATGAAATGGTCATACGGGTCGGGGCAGGATCTCCTAATCCTAGGTGCTGAAATATGGAATATGGCATGACATTAATGGAAGCACCGAGATCTGCCAAAGCGTGAGTCACAGACGAGCTACCAAAAACACAAGGAATGGTGAATGTTCCCGGATCAGTCAATTTCTCGGGTAGCCTATTCTGGACAATAGCAGAACATTGAGCATCAAGTTGAATCTCAGCTAAAGCTTCTAACTTCTTTTTATTTGACAACATTTCTTTTAAAAATTTGGCGTACTTAGGCATCTTTTGTAATACTTCAGTAAAAGGCAATGAGATCCTAAGTGACCTAAGAAGTTCAAGGAATTGACCATATTCTTGTGCGTTCTTTTGTTGAATTAGTCGTTCAGGGTATGGCACACGCTTCAGGTCCTCTGCTGTAATCGGTTGACTGGCGAATCGCACTCTCTTCTTCTCCTTCGCCGCCTCCCACTTCATCGGCTTACCTCTCGATTGTGGATCTCTAACTTCCTCAACCTCGACGTTTGGTGTGGTACTTGCTGGCCTTACGCTCGGATGCACCCTCCCGTCGGGAGTCTCCAACTCTATCTCCTCGTCAACCGGTTCCTCCTCAACTACCGGTGATGGACTCTCCAGAACTCGACCACTCCGTGTGGTAACCGCATTAACTAACGCGTTGGGGTTTTTATAAGTACTACCGAAAAATTGACCCCCTCGGCTGTTTAACTCCTTCAACTGCTTTGCAATATCTCCTACCGAGCTTTGTAAATCCAGAAAAGCTGCTTGTTGGTTTCTAAGAAGTGTATCATGCTCCATTAGCTTTTTCTGGGTCTCCTCATCTCTCGCGACAAGCTGCTGCAGAATCTGTGTTTGGTTCATGATTAACTCCGTAAGCTCCTTCGTAGTCGGACCTTCATTTCCTTCACTATCTTGATTGTATCTCGATTGAAATCTAGGTGGGTTGCTTCCATCTCTCCACCCCGAATTCTGACTACTCCTCCACCCGGACTGAAAAGAATTACCGAACTGGTTTCGGTTTTCGATGTAGTCCACCTGCTCAGCGGAAGCGAGCGGGCAGTCGCGGGTGTTGTGAGCTCCACGACATAGCTCACATTTGGCCTGCTGTTTTAGCTGTAGATCGCAGACCAGCTTCTCTAATGCATCGATTCGGGCTTGAGCAGAGTTTTCTAGATTAATTTGATGAACTCCCTTAAGTGTAGAAGAAGACCTAGTGGGTGCTAACGTGACAATCCTACGGTCTCCTGTGGTCTGCTGCTCAGCCACGGCGAAGCTCTCAAAAAGATTTTTGCATTCTTCGATTGTGAGTTTCTCCATCATATGCCCTCCAGTTGAAATGTTGAACTCTCTCTGCACGGCGTATGTCAAACCGTTATAGAATTTTTCGATGATCGCCCATTCCGTCAACCCGTGTTGCGGACACCTGCTGAGAAGAGTGTTGAAACGCTCATACGCTACAGAATAAGGCTCGTCGGGATCCATGCGAAAGCTGTGAATTTCCTCCTGAGTACGCGAAGCCTTCGCTGGAGGGTGATACTTCTTCAAGAATTTATGTTTCAAATCTGCCCAGGTGGCAATCGAGTTAGGAGGAAGCGTCTCCAACCATACGGCCGCTCTAGATGCGAGCGAGAAAGGGAACAACCGTAGGTATATAACATCATTCGTAACTCCGGTGAGTCCGAATGTGTTACAAACACGCACAAACCTCGACAGGTGAGCTGGTGCGTCTTCATCTTCACGTCCGCTGAATTAAACAGTGTTAGATAGCGCGTTGATGACGTGAGATGGAATCTGCCAGTTGGCAGTGGCGGTGATGGTGGTGGGTGCGATAGCGAAGCTAGCATCGTCGAAGCCGACACTAGCCTGCTGGTGGACGGTGCGTCGTTCAGCCATGAAAAAAAATATCTGAGAAAAAAAATGAGTACGAAAAAAAAAATGAGTACGAAAAAAAAAATAAAAAAAAATGAAAATATAAAAACTAGACTCGAGAAAAATAAACCTAAAATCTAGACGCAAAAACCAAAAAGACTCAAAATTCCTAGACGACCTAGTTAATCTTGCTATTGCCAAGTGTCCCCGGCAACGTCGCCAAAAACTTGATGTGTTCGGAACTACACCTAAAAATAACTAATAAAACCTATACCTAATCCTAGACCTAGACACACCTAATTTTACCGAAACTCCTAAAACTAGACCGAACCTAAGGCAAGTGTACCTATCGGTGGCAGTATAGCTACAGAAGACCGGATATCGAATCCTAGGGACACTATGAACAAGACTCTAACCTAGGACTTAGCAACTAAGAAAATTAAATGGAAATTGGTTTTTGAATTTTAAATTAATTAAATTAAACTAACTAAGGAACGCACGAACAAACAAACGCAAGAAGATAGCAGAAACACTCAGATATGAGAAAGACACCACCTAGACCTAGACATTTATTCGACACTCACAACTCACTCGGAAATTGACATTCACTATGGAACCAAGATCTTAATGACCAACCTATAGAAACCCTACGAGCCCCCAGACCACTTACCGGATGTTACTGATAGAATACCTACAGGAAGGAATACACTCACCGGTTGGTTAGTTCACCTTTTAAGTTCTTCCTAACTTAATTATTCTAGTGCTCGAACGATTGGTTCACCTTTTAAGTACTTCCCAACCCACCTATCCTAACCACCTCCGAAATACTCTCGGGCACCTTAAGATAGACGAAGCCTCACTATAATTCTGCAACTAACTTAACTAGCAAGTTAATTAACTAAGGGATTTCCTTTTAAGATAATCTTGACCTAAGCAATTGACCAACCCGACTAATTAATACCCTATCACCTCCCGGATTTTCTAGAAAAAGCAGCCCACAAAATCCAAGCAAACAACCAATAACTGATTCAATGAATACAAAAAAGTAAACATGTTAAAATTGCAAACACACAGTCACACAATCAGAACTACCCTACTCAAACTGGAAGACATCCACAAGCAAGATACGAATCAATTATTAATCATAACCCTAAATTATGTAGTCATATGCATCAATAACAGAAACTATAGTGAACTTTAAAGAATAATTAAATCCAACATGAATTGTCAAAAGCCGAATAAGTCATGATTAACAAATAAACATCATACGGTCTAGGTGGTGGCATACGTTTAGCCAACCACCATGATAACAATAAAAACTAACACAAAGTCAAAATATTTAATGTCAAACATGGTTATGAATAAACAAATACAAGAAATCGAAGATAAAGAATGAACCGGGTTAAAGATTTGATGAAGAGTATTGGTTTCCGGTTGATCTCCACTTGAATCCTTGCTCTTTCTAATCTCTGAAAATCGCCTCTGAAATCTCTATTCTCGTCCGCAGCCGTTCGAATTGTTGGCGGAACCCTTCTGCCGTTTTTTTAGTCTCCGCCCCCCTTGAATAATTGTGACTCAAAAATATATATATCAATAAATTAGGGCTGCCGCTTGTCTCGTACACGAATTAATTCTTTAAGTCGGTGAAACCGACTTTTCCATTCACTTTCAAATTCAAAATAGAATTCACGTAAAGTTTCATATATGTTACATTCAGCCCCCTGAACTCCTTACAAATTTGACGACGATCCTTCTTCTTTGACAAACTACCATGCAACCCCTCCATGCTTTATAATTAATTCATTAAACCCTTGAACTTTGATGAAATGTCACACCATCCCCTTGATCAATTATACCAACCTACAACAAATATAAGTAAACAATTTTAAGCACATTGACAAAATTAAACTCACGACTCAAATAATTATCTAAACTCACACCAAATATACAAAGACGACTCAATACCACAATAAGACTCAAATAACTAAAATATAAAAAATATCAAATAAAAATTACTTAAAACCGACTCAATTACTATACAAAACACACAGGAAAAGCAGATGTGTTTGCAACACATCAGTGAGTTTTATAAATCACTGAGTTTTAACTGAAGGGAGATAATGATAATGATAATCAGTGAGTTTTAAAACTAGTGAGTTTTTACTAAATTTTATAACTCACAACATAACTTGGTGACTTATATAAAACTCACTAATAAAACTCAGTGAGTTTTACAAATCACTGAGTTTTAACTGAAGGGAGATAATGATAATGATAATCAGTGAGTTTTAAAACTCAGTGAGTTTTAACTAAATTCTACTATTGAGTTCCAAAACAACAAATCTAATAAAAATCAATCAAATCCATATAAAATTAACTGATAATGAATGTTCAAATTCTGCTATTGAGTTCCAAAACAATGAATCTTACAATAACTGTTGGTGAATTGAAGCTTATACACAAACAAAGCCCTAGAATCAGACGAAATGGAGAATTAACAGATGAAAACAAAATATACTACATGAACTGAAATAATCATATATATATATACCAAGAAAATGAGATACGAGTAACTCCCCAGCGAATAGCATCTCTCCATCCACCACAAACACCAGCAGCAACTATAATCGTCCGATCATCCAACAAACTGACAATTCGCACCAAAAGCTCCACCGGAATCTCACTCCAATCCATCACCACCATAGTCCGTTCGCTTTTTTACCCTGCACCGCCACCAAAACATTAATCAATCAATTAGGGCTCCAAAAAAAATAAAAGGTGTAACCGATTCCCAAATTTAGATATAAGTTTGTACTGAGTTTTAATACTCAAATAGTGAGTTTTATAAATTTTAGTGAATGAGTTCTTCAAAACTCAGCAGTGAGTTTACAATTTCCAGTGAGTTTTATAGAACGTCGATTAAAGTTTACAGTGAGTTTTAAACTCAAGATAAGTTTTAAACACAAAAGTGAGTTTTAAACTTAATAGTGGGTTTTATATTGAACAAGTAAGTTTAAAAAAATGATTTTTAAACATAAAAGTGAGTTTTATAATTTCCAATGAGTTTTAAACTAACATTGAGTTTCATATAGAACATCAATTAAAGTTTGCAGTGAGTTTTGAAAATAGTGAGCTTTATGATTTTCATTGAGTTCTATAGAATATCGATTTTTAAAAACAATTAATAATGAGTTTTAAACACACTAGTAAGTTTTATAACTTACAATGAGTTTTAAAGAATAGTGAGTTTTAAAAACTGATTTTTAGATCTCTTTAGAAATGGGTTCTTATAGTAAAATAGGAAAACATAAAAACCATGACCCTTAGATGATAATCAGATGACAATTTTCGAATCGGCATAACATAGTAAAAATGAGTTATTGATTTTTATACAATTCAGATAGTCTGAAACAAAGAAATTAAAGAAGAATTCAACCCTAACACACTTGTACACTGCTATCTCGTCCACCAAATACAACCACTTAAGACCAACATTCACTGCTCTATGACAATGGTTGACCACGAATGTTGATTGTTGGAGGCTTTGACGCATTTAGTGCCAGTTGACTAGCCATCCTACAATTACAGAACAAATAAAACAGTAAAACTAAAACTCACTACTGGAACAGAAATGTCGTCGGATATGGGTTTCAAAAAATGAGTTTGTTTCTTGACCCAGTTCCTAATTCATTTATCCAATGCCACACCTACAAAGAATAAAAATAGAATAACATAAAAGAATAAGGACACCCCCATGTGGAATGATATGATTAAAATTGACAGCAAGTGTATATGTTTACAAATATGTAGCTATATCAACCTTCAGCTACAGTTCGATATTTGCTCGTAGAAATTCTGTGTTGTTTGGATGATGCAACTCCTCCTGGACCATAGAGAAACAAAAACTTTCAAGAACAACGGATTTAAGAGGTTATATTAGTGAAGTTGTCCTAACCATTTATCATACTTTGACTTTGACTTTCAGACGGCCTTATGGAGAAGTCAAACAACCATTCATCATGTTCGAAAATTTTGACGAAGTTAAAGTTAAAGTTTAAAAAAATTAGATTATTACGAACCATTTAAAATTTTCAGCCATATGTAAGGTTGCTTCTCTATGAATCTTAGTATGCTAAGAAATTTTATGTAATAAAAACATATCACCTTCTGGACATAAAAGATATGGTGACCCATTTAAAACACAGATTAATTAATGTTCCTAATGACTTTTACATATTTTTAAGGATGAAAAGCAGTCTCATTAATTATTAATATGAACAGGTTCTATGTAAGGGTTAATTAGAGGTGGCTATTTCAACTTGTTTTCTGATGTAAGGGTTAATTGATTTACCTCTAAAGGTGGTAAATTGATAAACTTAGAATATAACTCATTGAATTATAACTCATTAGAATTTGAATTTAATTGGATCTATTTTAATTGAATTTTACTTATAACTAATAGAGTTTTATAATCAGTTAGTTTTATAACTCTATTTCAGTGAGTTTTAAAATTTAAAACTTAGTGAATTAAACTCATTACTAAATCAATAGAGTTATAAAACTCACTGATTATAAAACTCTATTAGTTATAAATAAAATTCAATTAAAATAGATCCAATTAAATTCAAATTCTAATGAGTTTAATAAAACTTAGTAAGTATAAAGCTCAGTGATTATAAAACTCAGTAAGTATAAAGCTCACTAAGTATAAAGCTCAGTGATGATAAAACTCACTAAGTATAAAGTAAAAAAAAACATTGATTATAAAACTCACTAAGTATAAAGCTCACTGATTATAAAACTCAGTGAGTTTAAAAAAAAACACTGATCATAAAACTCAATGAACCCAATTTGTTTCGGGTCAAATGAATGAATCAATGAACCCAATCCAATTTGTTTCGACCTCATACATAAGATTACCTATTTTAACCAAACCCATTTTGACTAGTTACCCTACCCGTCCGACCCAGCATGCATGAAATAAAGAACAAAATGTACCTGAGGCAAGAGAAGGTGTGATATTGTCTCCGCTGGACTAACTCACTTGCTGCCAATGATGGAAGCCTCTCCTCCTCCACTAGCCTTTCATTTCTTAAGAATCTGCCTCTCAGTAACGACTGACACCAGAGAGCAAATGTCAAGACCTGATCATGTATAATGCCAAGACTTTCTAATCGGTGATACATTAACATATATGATATTATCGGTCGCTTGAAGTGTGTATGATGTTAGCACAACAAATGATGAATAAAGAGACTGGTGAAATAAAACTTACCTGAATTCGGTTTCTATGAGCAAAATCAGAAACAACACGATATATCACTCCTTAATATAAAACTCATATTTACACCTGGTTATTCCGCTGTGAGTTTTAAAACACACTCCTAACATAAAACTCAATTAAATCTCAAGTGAGTATTAGACCTCAATTGCAATTAGGATCTCATATATAAAACTCAATTAAATCCCAAGTGACTCTTAAATCACACATCGAACTCAATTAATCTCATATATAAAACCCACATCAAAACTCATTTAAATCTCAAATGAGTCTTAAAAATTAAATCTTGATTGTTAGCAGGGTAGAGCTATATACGAAACACTCCTATATGTATACTTGAGTTTTAATTAGTTAGATTCAATCAAAGAAGTATAGTTGAGTTTTAATAAAACTCAACACAATAAGAACCGAACAATATTAAAACTTAATGATGAGTTGTGATATAACAAACTCAGTGAGTATTAAAACTCACTTTTTTATATGAATTTTCAAACTTTTTCTAAAACTCAATTAGTCCAAAAGAATAAAACTAACTGTTAAAAACTCAAATGAGTCTTAAGTCTTGAAACAAAACAAAACCCACTGCTGAATCGGAACTTTTATCTACTTTTGAATATATATGAAGTATGAATCAGGATTAGAGGAATCAAATAAAACTCATAAGATTATTATAATTGACTTTCAAGCAATATATTCATGTTGTTTTAATCAGTGAGTTTTTAAAACTCATAAGATTATTATAATTGGCTTTCTTGATTTCATTGATTTCCCATTCTTTATAGTGAATTATAAGGTGTTATTCACAGATCCTAATGATTTCATTACCTTGTGTACAATTTAAAACAGAAATAGGTTTGATATTGATTTTTAATTGAGATATTAATGACCAGAGATTTTACAAACATAAACAAGTTGATTTTCATTTCGAAATTTAATCGATGAACATAGAGTTCGAGGACTATTCGCTGATGAATGACAAATTAGAAATTAAACCATATTACCTCTGGTTCATCGGCTTGCTTCAAAAATAGCGTAGTTCTGACCCAAATAGATCTGGCCTTCTTTTGAGTAACCAAAATTGAATCGCCTGAAGAAATACGCATCTCCACAGAATCCTCGTCGTTCTCGTCGGTTTAGGGTTTTTTTGCAGACTCGTGATTTGACGGAGGTTGAACAAAATTGACTACGGGATTTCAGGATCTGGATTGAGATGTTCTTGTTTAGATAAAATCTTTGTGATTTTTGCTTCAACGCCATCAACGCAATCCGTAACATCTCGTCATCTTCTCTGCGTAGTTCCCATCTTTTGAAGGAATTGGGAAGTCGGTTTGAGTAAACAGGTAGAATGGAGATGATTTAATGAAATTTCAGCATTGGACGATCATACCCCTGATCTTTACAAACTCATGTTTTATGATCGGACGGTGATTTAAGGGATCTACCGGTCTACATATTTTTAGGGGTCTACAATGAACCTTACCCTATTCGTATATATATGTATATATATATATATATATATATATATATATATATATATATATATATATATATACTAGCATGGTGCCCGCGCGTTGTGGCGGCGACGGTTTATAGCGTGTTACTCGTTTCCCTTCTGCACGATCTAGCGACAACAATTTACAACGCGACACTCGTTTTTGTTGTCCGTGCAATGCCGGAGTGACGACAATTTACAATGCGAAACTCATTTTTCTTTTCGTGCGATGCGAGGGCGCGACAAATTACAACACGGTGCTCATTTTCTGCCGCACAATGCGGCGACAACGACAATTTACAAGATAGTACTCGTATTATTTCCGCGTGATACGACGATGACGACAGATTTGCAACGGTTTACTTTTTCCGTTAGTTTATCTATTATTTCGTGATATATTGTATGGAACGTAAATTAGTTTCCTTATTCGCCTTGCAAAAATATTTCATATATAACCCTTATTGAAGTGGTTATCAAAGACCATGGGGTTACAGAACTAGGGGCGGACCTCTATAAGGTCCAGGGGTAGCACGGGCTACCCCTTAAACTCGTACGTGAAGTGGAAAAAAAAGTTAAAATTTTAGGTTTTAGTATTTTATCATACTTGTGATACCCCTTAAATAACTAATGTTTCAAAGCATTTAACAAATGTGGCATTGGATCAGCTGGTAGGTCTCTTTCCTTATGTATTAAAGGTCCTGTGTAATCTTGGCTTAGATGGTTTGGACGTCTTAAACTTTTTACAATGCTATTTAAGAAGAAAAAACGGACTAAACAAGAATCGATCCTGAGTCAAACAGTATTTAACAACAAATTAAGGTGTACCAACCACCAGCTAACCATTCTCTTTGGTTAAAATTTCATACAATAATAATTATATAGCAAGAAAACAATTTGTGTTACTTCATTAAGCAATTAGCTCAAAATAAAAAAATTCGTGCGTGTTGCCCCGCGAACTCTTCAAAACAAAAAAAAATCGTGCCACCCCTTAAAAAAATTTCTAGTTCCGTCCCTGTACAGAACATAGAACTTGCGGATTATGTACAACTTACGAGTTATGTACAAGTGGATTGAAAATGAAATAAAGAATAAAGTATTTTCATTAAACTATAAACCGATGTTTTACTTGTGCTTTCACAATTAGCAACAACAATCTCCTCAAAACAATTGTATTTTTATTTTATGTTTATTTATGTCTCGTTTTATTAAAACATATTTTTAATCATTTTTTCTCACTTGTCATTTGTTACAATTTTAGTTCATTGCATACATCCTGAAAATTTGTTAAAGAAACTGTCATTTGTGTAACCCAGGATCCACATTAGTTTTTCTTCAAATTCATCCGTGTAAAGGTATATGTATAGAAATAGAGCTTACCAAAGTAGTGTTACATGTGCAAATACAACTCAATTATAGATCAGGTATGAATCAAAGTACATGTAATTGTTCTAACCAAATAATTTATGGTTTATAACAACAAATTAGCTTTCCAAATAGGTATAAAATTGTTAGAGGACTATCTCATTATTTCTTATCTTAACTAAAAGAACACGAAACCGTGATTCACTCACCCTATCCAATCACCTATCTCATCTGATTAGAAGTTGAAAGGCATATCTTTAAAAGATGTTGGTAAAACTTTTAGTAAGTAAAACTTTTAGTAAGGATAAGGCTCAAAAAGGTTTCTTCATTTAAATTGTGGCTTTAGTTGATCCTGCACCAATGTATTGAGATATACTTAAAAACGCATCACTTTGGACGTTTAAAAAAAGTCATTCAGACACCTATTGGATATTAAACTAAATATATTAGTAGTTAAAAGTTATAAGGGTCAGTCCTGTAAATATGCAAAGTCAAGTTTGGGGTCAGTGTGTTATTGTAAATAGTATAGGGGTCTGTATGTCAAAACCTAAAGTCTATAACTGATTAAAATCAGTTACGTCGATTGTAGGGTTTATATACCCATCGACAGAACACATGTACGTACAAAAATCAATCATCAAGAAATTCGTTTATGTTTTAGTCAGATTCTTGTTCGTGATTCCGTTGTCGATCTCTGATTATACCAACAATTGGTATCAGAGCGGTTTAATCGATCGAGGGAAGGAAAACCGTTCGTTCGTTTGGAATTGTTGATCGAAGTTATATGGGATGCAATCATCGGTCAATCGTTCGTTTCGGTGTTGAAGTTTGTTGAATCGATCAAGAAAAGAAACAAGTTTCACACTATCGATCGGTTCAATTGAAGAAGGGAGTGACGATTCGTTCTCGATCAAATCAGAATTGGTGGTGTAGAATTTTTGAACGGCAAAATCAAGTTTCGGTCAAAATCACGATTGAAATAGGCGGAACCAGTGATCAAGAAAGTGTCTCTGTTGAAGATTTTCAAATAGAATGGAGAATTCAATATTGGGATACACAAAGTCAACGAGAATCATGTGCATCAAATAAGTATTTTTTTTCTAGTTTCTTAGGCTTTTAGAATTTGTTTATAAAATTGATCAGTAGTATTTTTGTTTTAAATTTGTTAAGGTTTTAAACAATTAGGATTAAAGTTAAGGTTTAAGAATAGTTGGTTTTGGTTTGTTAGGAGATCGGTAAGAAACCCGTGTATTGTTTCTTGGTAGATTGAAACGGTTGGTTTGATTCACGTTGTGATCGGAAAGAAACTCGTGTACCGTTGTCGTTAGAAACAATTGGTTTTGATTTGTCTGACAACCGGAGAAACCTGTGTACTATTCTTGGTTTAAACAATTGGTTTTGAAAAGTCCGTGTATTGTTTTTCGGTAGAAGCAATTGGTTTTGGAAAAACCCGTGTATTGTGGTTGAGCAATTGGTTTTTTGGAAAACCCGTGTATTGCGGTCGGTAGAAAACAATTGATTTTTGAAAACCCGTGTATTGTTGTCATTAGAATAGTTGGTTTAGGAAGAAACTTGTGTACTATTCTGGGTAGAAACAGTTGGTTTAGAACAAACCCGTGTACTGTTAAGGATTAGTGGTTGGTTGAAACCCGTGTAGAAAGTAAAGATTCAATCAGGTTAATATTGGAAGAAGGAAAAGAAAAGGGAAAATGGATGACGATTAATCCAAGGGCAAGGAAGTTGTAGCGGTAAAGGAAGGAGGGGCGTCAATGACATTTCAGTGCCCGGTTCTTAATTCTACAAATTACACAATTTGGGCTGTAAAGATTAGGGCAATCTTTAACGTCCATGGAATATGGGAAGCGGTCGAACCATCCCCAGGAACTGAAGTCGATCAGAAGAAAAACAACACGGCAATTGCAATGCTCTATCAAGCAATTCCAGAAAACATGGTGTTGCAAATTGCTAACCTTACATCGGCGAAAGAAATTTGGGAAGCGTTGAAGGTTCGACATGTTGGAGTGGATAGAGTCAAGGAGGCGCGTGTTCAAACGCTCGAGTCAGGATTTGAACGTTTGAAGATGAAAGATAACGAGTCACTTGATGTCTATGCCGGGAAGATTAGTGAGATTGCATCACAAGCAAGTAGTATGGGGCATACTATGGAAGACAAAAGATTGGTTCAAAAACTGTTAGGTTCAGTACCAGAAAGGTTCATGCATATAGTTGCTGCAATTGAACAGTTTATTGATATCAAGACGATGCCGTTTCAAGAAGCTGTGGGAAGATTAAAGGCTTTTGAAGAACGGACTAAGAAGCCAGTCAAGGAGGAAGATCAGCAATACAAACTCTTGTTCTCCAAAGAAGAAGGAAAGCAGAAGGATAAGGGACACAAATGTGAGAAGTGTGGTCATGAGAATTCAAGTCAAGAAAAGTCAGAACGTGGCCAACATAAAAGGTGGAAGTCTTGGAAGAACAAAGGTGGTAATCAAGTCCGCGAGAACAAAGATCATGTGAGATGCTTCAAGTGCAATGAACTTGGACATTTTAAGCATGAATGTCCAAAGTGGAAAGAAGAGAAAGAAGAAGCAAACTTGATCGAGTACGAGGATGAAGGATTACTGTTGCTGTGATCGGATAATGAAGGAAGTTGAAGACCTCGTTTAAACTATATTTAGTTTAAGGGGGAGTATTGGATATTAAACTAAATATATTAGTAGTTAAAAGTTATAAGGGTCAGTCCTGTAAATATGCAAAGTCAAGTTTGGGGTCAGTGTGTTATTGTAAATAGTATAGGGGTCTGTATGTCAAAACCTAAAGTCTATAACTGATTAAAATCAGTTACGTCGATTGTAGGGTTTATATACCCATCGACAGAACACATGTACGTACAAAAATCAATCATCAAGAAATTCGTTTATGTTTTAGTCAAATTTCGTTCGTTCGTGATTCCGTTGTTCGATCTCTGATTATACCAACATTTGGTATCAGAGCGGTTCAATCGATCGAGGGAAGGAAGAACCGATCGTTCGTTTGGAATTGTCGATCGAAGTTATATGGGATGCAATCGATCGATCAATCGTTCGTTTCGGTGTTGAAGTTTGTTGAATCGATCAAGAAATAGAAACAAGTTTCACACTATCGATCGGTTCGATTGAAGAAGGGAAAGTGACGATTCGTTCTCGATCAAATCAGAATTGGTGGTGCTAGAATTATTGTGAACGGCAAAATCAAGTTTCGGTCAAAATCACGATTGAAATAGGCGGATAACAGTGATCAGAGAAAGTGAATATCTGATTGAAGATTTTCAAATAGAATGGAGAATTCAATATTGGGATACACGAAGTCAACGAGAATCATGTGCATCAGATAAGTATTTTTTTTCTAGTTTCTTAGGCTTTCAGAATTTGTTTATGAAATTGATTAGTAGTATTTTTGATTTTAAATTTGTTAAGGTTTTAAACAATTAGGATTAAGGTTAAGGTTTAAGAATAGTTGGTTTTGGTTTGTTAGGAGATCGGTAAGAAACCCGTGTATTGTTTCTTGGTAGATTGAAACGGTTGGTTTGATTCACGTTGTGATCGGAAAGAAACCCGTGTACCGTTGTCATTAGAAACAATTGGTTTTGATTTGTCTGACAACCGGAGAAACCCGTGTACTATTCTTGGTTTAAACAATTGGTTTTGAAAAGTCCGTGTATTGTTTTTCGGTAGAAGCAATTGGTTTTGGAAAAACCCGTGTATTGTGGTTGAGCAATTGGTTTTTTGGAAAACCCGTGTATTGCGGTCGGTAGAAAACAATTGATTTTTGAAAACCCGTGTATTGTTGTCATTAGAATAGTTGGTTTAGGAAGAAACCCGTGTACTATTCTGGGTAGAAACAGTTGGTTTAGAACAAACCCGTGTACTGTTAAGGATTAGTGGTTGGTTGAAACCCGTGTAGAAAGTAAAGATTCAATCAGGTTAAGATTGGAAGAAGGAAAAGAAAAGGGAAAATGGATGACGATTCATCCAAGGGCAAGGAAGTTGTAGCGGTAAAGGAAGGAGGGGCGTCAATGACATTTCAGTGCCCGGTTCTTAATTCTACAAATTACACAATTTGGGCTGTAAAGATTAGGGCAATCTTTAACGTCCATGGAATATGGGAAGCGGTCGAACCATCCCCAGGAACTGAAGTCGATCAGAAGAAAAACAACACGGCAATTGCAATGCTCTATCAAGCAATTCCAGAAAACATGGTGTTGCAAATTGCTAACCTTACATCGGCGAAAGAAATTTGGGATGCGTTAAAGGTTCGACATGTTGGAGTGGATAGAGTCAAGGAGGCGCGTGTTCAAACGCTCGAGTCAGAATTTGAACGTTTGAAGATGAAAGATAACGAGTCACTTGATGTCTATGCCGGGAAGATTAGTGAGATTGCATCACAAGCAAGTAGTATGGGGCATACTATGGAAGACAAAAGATTGGTTCAGAAACTGTTAGGTTCAGTACCAGAAAGGTTCATGCATATAGTTGCTGCAATTGAACAGTTTATTGATATCAAGACGATGCCGTTTCAAGAAGCTGTGGGAAGATTAAAGGCTTTTGAAGAACGGACTAAGAAGCCAGTCAAGGAGGAAGATCAGCAATACAAACTCTTGTTCTCCAAAGAAGAAGGAAAGCAGAAGGATAAGGGACACAAATGTGAGAAGTGTGGTCATGAGAATTCAAGTCAAGAAAAGTCAGAACGTGGCCAACATAAAAGGTGGAAGTCTTGGAAGAACAAAGGTGGTAATCAAGTCCGCGAGAACAAAGATCATGTGAGATGCTTCAAGTGCAATGAACTTGGACATTTTAAGCATGAATGTCCAAAGTGGAAAGAAGAGAAAGAAGAAGCAAACTTGATCGAGTACGAGGATGAAGGATTACTGTTGCTGTGATCGGATAATGAAGGAAGTTGAAGACCTCGTTTAAACTATATTTAGTTTAAGGGGGAGTATTGGATATTAAACTAAATATATTAGTAGTTAAAAGTTATAAGGGTCAGTCCTGTAAATATGCAAAGTCAAGTTTGGGGTCAGTGTGTTATTGTAAATAGTATAGGGGTCTGTATGTCAAAACCTAAAGTCTATAACTGATTAAAATCAGTTACGTCGATTGTAGGGTTTATATACCCATCGACAGAACACATGTACGTACAAAAATCAATCATCAAGAAATTCGTTTATGTTTTAGTCAGATTCTTGTTCGTGATTCCGTTGTCGATCTCTGATTATACCAACAATTGGTATCAGAGCGGTTTAATCGATCGAGGGAAGGAAAACCGTTCGTTCGTTTGGAATTGTTGATCGAAGTTATATGGGATGCAATCATCGGTCAATCGTTCGTTTCGGTGTTGAAGTTTGTTGAATCGATCAAGAAAAGAAACAAGTTTCACACTATCGATCGGTTCAATTGAAGAAGGGAGTGACGATTCGTTCTCGATCAAATCAGAATTGGTGGTGTAGAATTTTTGAACGGCAAAATCAAGTTTCGGTCAAAATCACGATTGAAATAGGCGGAACCAGTGATCAAGAAAGTGTCTCTGTTGAAGATTTTCAAATAGAATGGAGAATTCAATATTGGGATACACAAAGTCAACGAGAATCATGTGCATCAAATAAGTATTTTTTTTCTAGTTTCTTAGGCTTTTAGAATTTGTTTATAAAATTGATCAGTAGTATTTTTGTTTTAAATTTGTTAAGGTTTTAAACAATTAGGATTAAAGTTAAGGTTTAAGAATAGTTGGTTTTGGTTTGTTAGGAGATCGGTAAGAAACCCGTGTATTGTTTCTTGGTAGATTGAAACGGTTGGTTTGATTCACGTTGTGATCGGAAAGAAACTCGTGTACCGTTGTCGTTAGAAACAATTGGTTTTGATTTGTCTGACAACCGGAGAAACCTGTGTACTATTCTTGGTTTAAACAATTGGTTTTGAAAAGTCCGTGTATTGTTTTTCGGTAGAAGCAATTGGTTTTGGAAAAACCCGTGTATTGTGGTTGAGCAATTGGTTTTTTGGAAAACCCGTGTATTGCGGTCGGTAGAAAACAATTGATTTTTGAAAACCCGTGTATTGTTGTCATTAGAATAGTTGGTTTAGGAAGAAACTTGTGTACTATTCTGGGTAGAAACAGTTGGTTTAGAACAAACCCGTGTACTGTTAAGGATTAGTGGTTGGTTGAAACCCGTGTAGAAAGTAAAGATTCAATCAGGTTAATATTGGAAGAAGGAAAAGAAAAGGGAAAATGGATGACGATTAATCCAAGGGCAAGGAAGTTGTAGCGGTAAAGGAAGGAGGGGCGTCAATGACATTTCAGTGCCCGGTTCTTAATTCTACAAATTACACAATTTGGGCTGTAAAGATTAGGGCAATCTTTAACGTCCATGGAATATGGGAAGCGGTCGAACCATCCCCAGGAACTGAAGTCGATCAGAAGAAAAACAACACGGCAATTGCAATGCTCTATCAAGCAATTCCAGAAAACATGGTGTTGCAAATTGCTAACCTTACATCGGCGAAAGAAATTTGGGAAGCGTTGAAGGTTCGACATGTTGGAGTGGATAGAGTCAAGGAGGCGCGTGTTCAAACGCTCGAGTCAGGATTTGAACGTTTGAAGATGAAAGATAACGAGTCACTTGATGTCTATGCCGGGAAGATTAGTGAGATTGCATCACAAGCAAGTAGTATGGGGCATACTATGGAAGACAAAAGATTGGTTCAAAAACTGTTAGGTTCAGTACCAGAAAGGTTCATGCATATAGTTGCTGCAATTGAACAGTTTATTGATATCAAGACGATGCCGTTTCAAGAAGCTGTGGGAAGATTAAAGGCTTTTGAAGAACGGACTAAGAAGCCAGTCAAGGAGGAAGATCAGCAATACAAACTCTTGTTCTCCAAAGAAGAAGGAAAGCAGAAGGATAAGGGACACAAATGTGAGAAGTGTGGTCATGAGAATTCAAGTCAAGAAAAGTCAGAACGTGGCCAACATAAAAGGTGGAAGTCTTGGAAGAACAAAGGTGGTAATCAAGTCCGCGAGAACAAAGATCATGTGAGATGCTTCAAGTGCAATGAACTTGGACATTTTAAGCATGAATGTCCAAAGTGGAAAGAAGAGAAAGAAGAAGCAAACTTGATCGAGTACGAGGATGAAGGATTACTGTTGCTGTGATCGGATAATGAAGGAAGTTGAAGACCTCGTTTAAACTATATTTAGTTTAAGGGGGAGTATTGGATATTAAACTAAATATATTAGTAGTTAAAAGTTATAAGGGTCAGTCCTGTAAATATGCAAAGTCAAGTTTGGGGTCAGTGTGTTATTGTAAATAGTATAGGGGTCTGTATGTCAAAACCTAAAGTCTATAACTGACTAAAATCAGTTACGTCGATTGTAGGGTTTATATACCCATCGACAGAACACATGTACGTACAAAAATCAATCATCAAGAAATTCGTTTATGTTTTAGTCAGATTCTTGTTCGTGATTCCGTTGTCGATCTCTGATTATACCAACAACACCTAAGTTGAATTTTAGATGTTTTTACGGAACTAAGGAGTATTCTTTTTTGAACTTTTTACTATAAAAATATTCTCCTTCTGTTTTGATGTAAATCATTTGAAAACATTTGTAGGTCACTATTCTTTGCAGGTCAAAAAGTAACTTTTTCAGCAGGTCACTATTCTTTCGAGCAGGTCACTATTCTTCAAAAAGTAACTGAATCAAAAAATAACTTTTAATAAACCCATATAGCAAGTCACTATTCTTTGTATTTTGTTTTTGAAGTCACACTCTCCGACATAACCCTTTACCAGAGAGCAATCTCACCAAAAGTCTATCAATTAAAACAAATAAATCTCAACAACAGTCACCTGATTTTGTTTAAGAGTGTTTGGTAACAAACTAAACTCAAATTCCAGCTTACATTTTATGGGAAAATATAAATTGGAACCCACATTGAGTTGGAGAATCTTTGAAACCCGATGTTAAAAAAATATTTTTTTTTCTTAATTTTTTTATGATGGTTCTTTAGGTTATAAACAACTTTTAAATGAAAAAAAATCAAAAAACCGTCTAGTAGATTTTAAAAAAAAAAATATCAAAAAAAAAGTTATATATGTAACTTTTATGCATATTTTACAGTTACGCAAAAAGTTACATGTTTTTTGAAAAAAAATCTAGTAGGCGGTTTTTTAATTTTTTTTCATTTAAAAGTAGTTTATAACCTAAAAATCACCATAAAAAAATTAAGAAAAAAAACATTTTTTTAACTTCGGGTTCTAAAGATTCTCCAACTTAAAGTGGGTTCAAAAATACCCCAACCCTACATTTTATACACATATATGCTTTTACTTGGAATTCTATGAAACAAAAACTAAGATTTTAACATAAAAGAACACATAATATATGGATATTAATGAATGGAGATTAATGTATGGATGATTATATACATATATGGACGTCTGCCCCAATAAAAGGAAAAAACCGATAGCATAACAAAATGTTATTAGGTGTAGGAAACCACCATAGCAGATCTTCTTTACCATGAACTCTAAAACAGCAAGTGTAAACAACGGTAATATTAAAAAGGGGTGAGAAAAACCCGGTTCGACCCGTGAAAACCGACGAACCAAACCGGACCAAACCGCGAATTCCCTTATCGGGTCGGTTCTCGGTTCTGGTCCAGAAAACCGGTCCGACCCGTTAGGACCGAATTACCCGATAATATTTTTTTCACTGTTAACTTTCTAATGAATATGTGCTAATTACTATGCTAATTACTAATGAATACGTACACTTTCATTCAGCTTTCTTCATTTCTTCATTTAGTATGATTAGTTATGCTAATGATGTTAAATTTAAAGTTAAAAGGAAAGTGCTTTTCAATTGTAACAAATAACGATGCTTCTAAAGATCAAAATCATATAATTTTCTTTTTTTATTAAAAAGAAAGTTCATAAAGTTTCTGGTCATGTTTTATAATTCAGAACTTGAATCAAAATGTAGATATTGAGGATTTGCAAGACATCTAAATTAGGTGTGATGGTTTGTTTAAGACGATGCAACCATGAGTTTGTTTAAAAAGCAGCTCCTTTGTTTTGTTTCAATTTTTCTAAAGAGCAGCTCCATTTGAGCATTGCAATTATTAGACAACAGTAGCTCTCCTTTTGATCATATCCATAATATGTTGCCACTGCAATTCGGTCCAGGCCCAGTCATAGCCATGGAATTCGGTCATGCCCTTTTCAAATCTTTATTTCGGTCTAGCCATAGTTGCTAAATGGATAGGATTTTTTTTATAAATTCGGTCTAGGTCCACAAGTCAAGAACCGACCCGCAAAATGCAGAACCAAACCGGATCCGTGGGATAATTAACGGTTCGGTTCCGGTTCTATCCGGTTCGGACCTGATAATCAGCCCTAATACTAAACATACCACTTTCTTATTCCCTATGTGAGAATGTGTAGCTTTTCGTGCTGATGCTTTCCAACTTGTGATCTCATCTTCAATTGCAACAATATTCATCATAGGCCCTTCAACCTACACCACATTAATGATAACACATACAAATACATATCAGAATAAAAACAGAAGGCCAGTTCAGTCAAGACTGAGTGGCATGCCCCTAATTTGATCAAAATCTTCTTTTTTATATATAAAAATAAAGGTGAATAAATCAACTGCGACTTACCTTATATTGTTTTTCCTTTTCTAAAACCCATCATAAAATCTTATTACCAAAGAAAACTAATGCTTCAAAAGAAAACAAAATTCAATCTGCTCATATTACCAAAAAGAACTACAAAACAAATCAAAACGTTAACTTAAAAAACGATAAAGTTTCTAATCAAAGCTAACGATGCAATCAGGGCCTAAAAGGAAGATGCTAACAGAATAACCAAATACGTTCAACTTAATTGCAACTTCAAGTCCTGCAAACCATAAACCCAGATATCAATCACACAACTCAAAGATTGAACATCAATTATGAAGAAAAAAATAAAAAAACATACAATTCAAAAACTGATAAGTAAATCAAATGCTATGATAGATATAATATTGAGTTCATTCACTTCTCGTAAGATGCTTTAAACCATAGGTGAGACCCTAAATCGAACGTTTGACATAAAGACAACAAGAGACACAAAAACATTACAATACTAATAACATGACCAATGGCAGACAAATCAGTAGGTACCACTAAAAGTTGGCCCACTGCAACCACCACATAACCTTCTTTAATATTCACTGCATGTATGGTCTAGCAATTAAGTATTTAAAAGAAAACAGGAGGTACAATTAATTTTAAATATTGTTATTCGTAAATTCCTAACAAATAGATATATTAAAGAAAGTAAAAAAGGTTATCAGACATGATCATTTTAGAGGCAATGTAGCTCAAAGAAATTAAACCTGCATTATATTAATTAAGCTCAACTTTAGTGTTCAAGAAAAGAAGCACCATATTATGTGCAATTTCTACAACAAAATAATGAGTTTAGCTTAAATGTGTAATAAAAAGGGTGACCTTGGGAGCATTTTGCTAGTCAATACACGAAAAATAACAATAATGGAAAAGAGAGACAAAATTAACACACCAATTGTAATTGTTATTTCGCAAATGAATTTTCCGTTTCTGAGCAAAAAAAATAACTGAAACATAAAGTACCATTAAACATAGAGGACTTGTAAAATCATAAGAAGCCAAAGGTAAGGCAAAAATAAAAATGTAAACATACCAAAACTACAATGAAAGTGAGAATCATCAGCCTACAACTGTCAAACAACACGATTCACACAACAATCAGTCGAAGCATGAACCGCTGTATCTGATCTTGAGAAATTCTGATCGGAACATGTGCAAAATCTTTATAAAAAATTGTATGCTAAATTAAATGATAAAGTAAAATAGGCAAAACTTAAAGAGAAAACAGAACCCATGACCCAGGGCATTACACCAAACACCTGGTAGGCATCATATTATAGCAAACCACATGAAAAAAATTACCTAAACAGAATATGCCATCATCACATTAACTTCTACAAATCTTTGACCTGCAAGACAGCCACAGCCAAGTATGACAATTCAGAATTATCATTTAAACCAAAGAAGCATATAATTCATGAAAAATCACATCAAAACCAGAAACTAACAGAATGAACCATGAACTAAAACAATATATAATGAGGTACTAAAAAACTTTTAACATTTAACATCATCCTTGCAAAACAAATCCAAAAACTGAGAACCTAGCAAGAACAAAGGAGAGTCACATAACAATTTCAAAAACCCATTTAATCCAAAAATATTGCTACAAGAGCAGTTGCTTCTAGCTCCAAAAAGATTGCTACATGAGCAGTTCTAGACACCATAACATCAGATAATCGATTCTCGTTTTGAAATAATTAACCACATAGAACATCTATATCTATAAAGACATATGTTTTCTTTATTGTTGTTTTTTCTATACTCTTAAGTTGTTGTGGCGATTAGATAACTGGAACTTGATTAAGGTTTGAGGTTTACCTTATTCCACCCGATCTGCATGAAAGAGGAAATGCACCTTCTGATCTATGCTGCAAATCTCTCGTTACCATCGTTGTGTTCATGAAGTTGTCCCATTAGCATCTACAAATTCATCGAGATGTAAGAAATTAAAGAAGAACAGAACGTGTATGTAATAAAAGCCAAAATCAGATCTGGGAGGTCTGATCTGCAAGGTTTCAAAAACCCTAGGCCGAATCTTTCAAAAGGAAGACAAGGATTGTTAGCCATGAATCCACCAACATTTATCATTGGATCATCCGAATAAGCAAGGATCCGACCCAACAACACCAACCGGATGCATTTTGACCCAGTCATGCAACTACCCACGTCATTTTTAAACCCTCTGCCACGTGTTTGTTTTGTTTTGCAATATCCTATTTTGTAGTAGGTCATGAGTAGAATTTTAAGTTAACTGCAATTTCAATTTCCTATGTATTCTTAATTTTGAAGTGAAGAAAGGCAGAGAAGAGTTTACGTGAAAATTTTGGTGCAAGTTTTTCTTTATGAAACTTGTTCTTTCCAATGCTAGTTCAAGCTTGGCTAGTTCGAATGGTGATCTTTGGAGACTAAATCGAATTCAAGTGGTGTGTCTGTATCTTGTTTTCGGTTTGGATTTTGCTCAACGGAATCCTTCGAGTGGTGAATCTGTATCTCGATAGACCCGTTGCCTATCCGTTCTTTATTTTTATTTCCCGATTCTACCCGTTCCGTTACCGAATATATAACATTTGGTATCAGAGCTCGGTTCGTTCTATCTCGCTTCATACTATTCTCTATTCTAAAAAAAAAAAAAAAAACCACCTCACTTCGTTCAAGAGCAGATATTTTTTTTCCTCTTCATATTAAATGGAATCAAGGCTTATGGAGCAACAAATTTGGAAATTGCAACAGCAACTTCATCATCTAATAATTATTATGGACCAACAGAAAGTCGGTGACCAATCCCCACCCCCTTACCGAACCGATAATGATGAAGATGAAGATGATCAAGGCAAGGTAATGGGGGCAAAGGACTTGGAAGTTGCACCACGATATGATGACGATGGAGTTGTTCCTGATGAAAAGGAATGTCTATTTGTAAAACGGGTTCTTTACGGTATCACCGAATGTGACAACCCGTAAGTTTCCTAAGTCAAATCATAGAATAATACGTGTAATTACCTGTTTCTGTGTGCATAAATCTGTGTTTTAGTTAACGTAGATAACGTAATATGCATCTATCCGTTAGTCTTGGTGTAACCCTAATTTAATATCTCGACAATCGACCTTGAAAACAAGAATATTATATATATGACCGGTGGAACTTCAATAATAAGAAACGTTTCACAACAGTGTATGTGATGTATTATAGAAAGAGTTTTTATATTATCTCGTCACCTTTGTAGTATTTTGCATACGTTCAAAGTTCGTGTCACTATTTGACGTAAAATAATCATTTAACGATAACGTTTATCCATTTATTTACCGACTACGTCAAATAATAAATCATTTTAACGTTTAGTATTTTTATAGCGAAAAACCATTTGGTTTTTATATAAACATTTAACGTCAACGTTTTTCACCATTTAACACCAACTATATTTAAACAAGACTTGTATCCTTTATTTTTCCCAACTATGATTATTTATCCTCCATGCATAATCATTTCCATGCATGATCAAACTCAATTGCCACCTTTGATCATATTGTCTTTCGTGATCAAAACCCGACACCGACAATTAGTAACCAACATTAGTAGTAACCTATCACCATTACACTAACCTACTACTAATCTCCTACTAATTAAACCATGCACTATTCACGTGTACCTTACTAGAACATCATCTTACCTTTAGCCACCCTATGTTCTTACACTTACACTCTACATGTACCACCCAAGAATCTTAGTTGACTTCTCTCCTCTCCTCCTTGCACCATGGAACCGCCCCCCCTCCCCTTGGCTCTCCTTTTCGGCCAAACCACCAAACCCGCCACCACCACCCCTACTTGAACCAAACACTCCATTTTCCTTTCCTTTTGTGCAATCATATATATATACTACCTTAAAAAGAAACCCTAGCATCCTTATTCACTTCCACAAAAGAAAACACACTCCCTTTCACTCTCTCCCTCCCTAACCGTCGCCCTCTCTCTCTCTCTACTCTCTCTCTCTAGCTTTTCTTCAACAAACCTCAAGAATACTTGAAGATCAAGCTACTAGGAACAACAAGGAAGCAAGATCAAGCCTCCATCATCCTCATTTTCGGTTTTCTCAAGTTGGTAGACATAGTTAATCATGTTAACTAGTCATATTTTCCATCTAACACTCCTAACACAAGTCTTGGTTAAAAAGGGTGACTCTAAACTTATGTTTTCTTCTATGATGATAATAACCTACATGTTTGTTCATATTCATGTTAGATCTAGTATATCTTGCGTTTCTACTAGTGATTTCATATATTTTGAACCCCTCATATGCTACATTATGTAGATCTATAGAAAAACAAGTGTCGATATGCTAGTATGTGTGTGATATGCCTTGGTTTTATGAACAAACCTCTAGATCCGAAATTTGTGACTCTTGGAACCCTAGGTCCGAAATTTTTAACATGTTATAAGGTTGTGGATAGCACCATACGACTTATTGATATGTTTGGACGGCTAAATCTATAAAAATAACCCACTAAAAAGTCCCGGAAACTATAGTTAAATTAGAGCCATTTTAGGTCAGAAACTTTGACCCCTCCTAAAGTGATTTTAAAATATGTCTTTAGCCTTAAAAACCCTAGTACAAGATCCCTTTTGAAAATAGCTAAATTTGGGAAAAAACGGGACAAAAAACGGACACTTTACGGGCCCGGAAAACCCATTTTTGTAAAGATGTGCAAACAAAGGTTACAACTGATCTTGAACACCTTTAGGAACTTTAGATGACTTATAATAAGTTTACAAAGTGTTTTGGTAGTTTATAAAACCCTAGAACGAGTCACAGGATCAAAACCGGCTAAAACGGACACATACCGGCAAAACCGACAAAACTATGAACTTAGACTTTTGAACTTAAATTTTCTGAATTGATATGATTCTATGATGAAAATAAATGTGTATTTATTTGTTTGATCATTGCCTTAGTCATATTTACAAATAACGTGAAATGCGGCTAGAACCAGCAAAAAGCCCGTTTTGACCTTAAACCGTCATTTCGTCCTATACGTGTCCTTTGAACTCACATGATATTTATTTGGGAAATATAAACTATTTCTAGACTAATTTTTGTCATGAAAATAAACAATATTTTATTATCGCGCAATAAATATTTATTTTCAATAAATATTTTAATTAGGTCAACGATATCGTAATATATTAACGGGTTACCATAACGCCAAGACTTGACCACCCAAATTGGAGTGACTTAGATGTCAACCCAATTTCTATTTTCTAAGTGTCTTATAACATTGTATAGGACTGCTTACTTGCCTATCGTACTGAATCACTTGCATTCAGGGGAGTTTTCACGGCCCCTTTCTTTTACAGTTTTAATATGTGACAACCCGTATATTCCAGGTTAACTTTAATATTATATTAACGTGCAATTATCTGATTATCTATGTGCATTAGGCTTAATTTATTTAAATTAGGTGAACTTACGTGCGAACATAGACAATTAGGTCCGACAACATTTACCCGTAGTGGAAATCGACTTGAAGTTCTGTGTTTATTCAAGCTAGAACTTCAATAATAAAAATATAAAATATTTATTTTATATTTACATAACATTACGTTACGTCGTAACGTGTTCAAAACAATTCATTTATTCAAATGACGAATTCATTTCGTTCAAAACAAAAGATTTCATTCATTAAACTCATCCATTTTATTCAAAACATTATTTCAGCTCGACAAAAATAATCTTAACATTCGTTTAGATTCAAACGTCGAATTCAAAACTACTACGTTGTGTCCGACGTGATCCAAACATAACGTTCATTCGAACGACAATTCATTTCACACAATAATTAGTTTTATACCTAAAACGCTCATGTCGAGCGAAGTTGTTGTTTTTAAACGATAGTACATCGTCGGTGCATAATCAAACAACGAACAATCAAGACTGTGACATTCCCGTTCATTCAAAAATTAAACGCGACGCTTATTCATTCATTTTTTTATTGATTTATATTTATATATAAATCATCCGTACTCGAGTCAAAAACCGACTTTTCACTCGTTTATCCTTTTGACTCAAACGAAGTGTCGTTGGACTCGTTGGATCGACCCGGACTCAACCCGACCCGACCCGAGACCCGGTTCGACCCACAGAGCCGAATGGGCCTACCGGCCCAATCTCTTTCTCTTTTCTTTCTTTCGGCCCATTCTCTTCGGCCCATTCTCTTCGGCCCATTTCCCGACCCGTCTCCCGGCCCGTTTTTCTTTCCTCACGGCCCAGCCCAGACCGGCCCAGCCCGGCTTTCTTTTTCCAATTGGGCCTGAGCCGGCCCACTCTCTTTCTTTCTCTTTTCCAAATTGGGCCTAAGCCCATTCTTCTTTCTTTTTCTTTTCTTCTCACGGTTTCTTTTCCTTTTCCTTGTCCAATTTCAACCGAAATTTCCAACTCCTCCATTAGAAGTTGGTTCCAATTAACACATGTCTATTACCTCCCTTGTCCCTAATTACTTCCATCATGTAGCATTGATATGGAGCAAAATGGTCTCAAATAGTACATACAAAACCCAAGACCCTTTGGATAATACTTGTAACCACCTACACATGAGACAACTTTGTCTCACTAGCCACCTTCTTGTCCCTTTTGTCCCCCTCTCTTTGCCGGTTTTCCAACTCCCACAAACCCACACTTTGTTTGATTTTGAACATAAGCAACCAAGAGAATTCAAGTGGTTCAAACTCTCTCTTTCTCTCCTTCTTTGATTCGGACCACCACCAAACCGAACCCCTTCGGTTCACTTAAAACCGAGACCAAGCCACCACTTAACCTCCTTTTTATAACATTTAAACACCTCATTTCTCACTTAGCACTTCAAGAACAAACACCCACATTTCTCTCTTTCATTCCCTCTATCTCTCGACCTCTCTTCAAACCACCACCACCACCACTTTTTACCATCATCCACCACTCAATTCAAGTCCCTCATACCTTCTTTGGTCAAGGTAATCCATTTCTCATTCTTATTTCATCATTATTCTTTCATTTTCTTTCAAAAATCTATCAAGAACAACCCCACTAACCTTTTATTTCTTTCATCATATCCATGATGTTTCATCTTTTATTTCACCACCTTCTTCCTAATCAAAGATCAAGGTTGGGTTTAGGAGCTTAACCGGAAGCTTAAATCAACAACCCAATAACGTCATAACCGATCCGGTTTAAGAATAAGTGAGAAACTTTCTTCTTTTCTTAACTTACTTCATGATATATTCTAATATGTCACAACTCACGTTCTTGACTAAGTCTTGATTATGTTGTTAGATGATTAATAACAAACTAATATGTTAGTAGCAATATATGCCCTTGATGGAAACTAGAATATTGTTTGAACAATTACTTAGAAAACTATTAACATAACATGTATGTCTATATTAAAAAGCTTTACATTGGTGACAAAGTTTATAAATCATAACATATTATAAGTTTTAAATAATTTAGTATGTTTGGTTTGGTGAAAAATTCATAAATAGTATATTTGGAAATAAAGTTTTAGATGAAATATATACTATGTTAAAAGTGGTAAGTGATGACACTCATTTTGTGTGTCATAAAAATGTAGTTACCATAAAACATATATATTTTTGCAATCTTGAAAACACCTCATGACTTTAACTCTAAATCTGGAACCAAACATGTTGTAAGATGGTTTTTAGTCATAAGAATTGTTATTTAAAGGTGGAATCCTGGAAATTCAAAGAAATGTAAAAATGGAACTTTTATGATAAAATATCATTTATCTTCATAAAGAAATTAAGTAAAAATCATTGTGACCAACAAATGACCACTTAGGACTTGTAATGGATGATTTAGGGCTGCCAAGATTATGTTTCAAACTTACAAAACGATTCGAGAAGTTAAACACTTGAAAACGGAACAATCGAATACCGTAATACGACATTTCAACGGAAAATATAACTTATTTTTGAACAAAAGTTGGATCTGGTCCAGAACATAAAACATGCTTATTTTGACATATAAAAGTGTTTCCCAAAGTTTCAAAGTGGAAAAATATGTTTTAGAAGCAAACCGGACCAAAACTGTAACTTTCGGTAACTCGAAAATGTCAATTTTACAAGTTAAACTTCCACCGGCACACTTGGCAACTTAAAACCCTAAACCACATTAAAACAAGTCTATTAAAAAATCCTAAGTGTTAAGGAAACTTAAAAGGTCATTAAACGAGTCAAATCGGTCAAACCGGTGAAACCAGTTAACTACCGGACAAACCGACACTTATATTTTACAAAAATATAATATCATATATTTTTGGAAACATTTCTTCATACAAATAGACATATTTTCAAGTGTCTAAATTCTTTTCATAAAACGCGACATGTACCGTGTATTGACGCGCGGTATAATGCGCGCGTTCAAACGTTAATAAATGAAAGATTTATTTATTAATCAAAAGGGTTCAAAACTTCACAAATATTTAATAAATTAAATATACGTGACGATTTATGAAAAATAACATATATTATTCAATATATATTTCAAACACGAAAATTCAATTATTATTTATGTATTCAAATAAATAATAAATTCCATCAACTTCAATATTATTTATTAGCCAATAAATAATATTCTAGGATTTCCATCACTGTCATCGGGTAATAACAGTCGAGACTTAACCTTGAACATTGGGTGACGTATTCACTAACCCATATACCCAGACCCCTAAGACGTCTTAATATTACATTGTAGACGCTTGCTAGGCTACTTCATTCAATTCATATCTGTCTACCATCTTCATATCAAGTGAGTTTCACGGCCCCTTTTACTTTTCTGTTTTCAAATTATGGGGGAGAATTCAATGAATGCCTTTCAATTTCATTTTGTCTGATATTATGATTTCTGTAAGACGTACTGAGTGCATGTTCTTTTCATTAACCCCAATCTGTGTATTCATGTTGATTCATGTTATATGCCTAAATTCCCACTATTAATTGAATTCAATTAGTTCATTCGAAACGATAGCTTGTGAATAGATCTATTTGGGTTGACGACCCTGCCCCGACTTGGTCGCTCCAGTCCTGACTCCACGGAAATAGTCAAGGGGTACATTAGTTATTCTGGTCATTCGGTGTACATGGGGTTGGACACCAGGAGTGGGTAAACAGTTAGTTTTGAATTCAAGGTTCATGCTTAATCTTTACAACATCAGAGTCAACAAAAATAATATCATGACGGCCAAACATTTCAAACATTGTTTCAAACATTGATTCAAACACTGTTCAAACATTTTCGTGTGTCATCAAACCTGTGAACTCACCAACAATTCTGTTGACTTTTTAAATTTCTTGAATTCTCAGGTATTAAGGATGCAATTCAATGTCTTTCTACATAGATCCTGCTTGTCTCATATCATGGTCTGCCTGCTGCATGTTCATTCATTCTTTTGGAGATTTAGTCACATTACACCTTAGGGTTGTCACGATTTAAAATCCCATAATATCGTCTTTCGAAACTTAACATGTGTTTCCACTACTATTCTCCGCTGCCACCGATTTAAATATTTAAATAAATGTTTAAGAATTATGTTTTTGAAAGACAAATGACTTTTCTAAACGTTCACTTAGATGTCAATCATTCATAACCATGACCATGGTGCCAAATTAGTCACATGCCCACATTCAATCATTTCTCGGGGTGTGACAGACGTGGTATCAGAGCCATGGTTATAGTGAATTAGGATGCATCAGTCTGCACCTAGTCTATAACCTAAGCTCTGCATCATTCATTCGTGTGTGTGCATTCATGCATTGCCTTGTATGTGTGCTAACTTATAAACTGTTATGCCTTACTGTCTAAGATAATTGCTAAATATATTATTATATATTATTGTTATAAACTTGGAATCGTCACATCATGGCAAACAAGGAGATTATCGTGATACCATCGGACTCTGACCCAGAGCCCAATTACGCACTATCTTCATCCGACTACGTACCTGGTTCACCGGAGCATACACCGTCGACTCCTGTCCCAGAGACCGCACCAGTTCAGGAGCACTCACCTCGTCTACCTTCTCCCAGGAGCATGCAGGATCATATCACATCTGACAACAAGATCAATGATGACCCCGTCGAGTCTGCTCCTGCTACATTCTTCCCTCTCCTAGCTATTATGTCTGATCCTGACCCCACTGTTTCCATTCCTAACATTCCTGCCTATTCTGTCTGTCCATGTAATTGACCATTCTTCTTCTGACCCGACACCGTCGCACCGTTCGTACCAGTAGGCCCTAGGCTTAAGTTCACACCAAGGACGTCTACTATTCATTGTCGTCCCGTGACTTCAACCCCTGTTGACGAGCCTACCCCAAAAGGGCAATGGATTTCAAATCCACCAGTTGTTCCTTCCATTCACAAGGTCGGAGAGTCCTTCGCCTCTGTTACTGCTCGCACTTCCACTATTCTAGATGTCATTCCCGTTCTTCTGCCTGATCTTGTTTCGATTCAGTCTCGTTTGACCGATCACTATGACGCCATTCGTCGTGTGATTTCCGAGCCTCGTTCCTTGCTGGCATATGATACTATTCAGACTCTCGAGTCACGACTCTCTGCGATCGAGGATCAATCTACTGCTGATGGCTACACTATAGATTCTTTGCACGCCAACATGACTGATGTCTTCAGTGCTGTCACTACATGTATGCTAACGATGAAGTCTTTTGAGAGACGTATGCTAGCTGTGGAGGAGACCATTCTGCTGTTCACCATTGAACAATCGAGCTCCCTCACCTCCACCTGTCCCTTTGAACGCTACAAATCGAGGTTCTAGTCACCCCAGCGCATTGCTGATGCTATAGCCTCTAACGAAGCTGCCCATGCCGCTGGAGGACACCACGAGGGTTCTCCTAGTGGTAAGATTTCCCCCGATAAATGTTGGAAACCCGAGAAAATGATTACCAAGAATTGTTTTCAAGGTTACGTCTAACATTTCAGGTGCCCGAAAATGTACTACAAGGACTTTATGAACTGTAAGTCTATCAACTTCAAGGGTACTGAGGGTGCCATAGACCTTATTCATGGGTTATAAGGACTAAATCTGTTTTTCGCGTCAGCATTTGCCCTGATCATTCCAATGCTAAATTTTCCGCTTGCACGTTCATGAACATTGCTCTCACATGGTGGAATTCACATGCTAGATCTGTTGGAACTGATCTAACATTGCTAGCTACACTAAGCGTTTCATGAACTCGCTCATCCCTATCTTACAATGGTGATACCATTGTACAAGAAAATTTGCGCATTAGGACTCCCAATATTCAAGTGGATGTGATGTCATCTGACCGAACCACTCTGCAAAGCGTCGTTCGTTTGGCACATAGTCTGACTTACCAGGCTACACGCCAAGGTGCATCCTTTGCTAGGAAGACTTCCGATTCAAAGCTTGTTGTTGATGTTTGTTCTTCTTCCTCTCCTTCTCCTAGAAAGAAATTCGACTGTAAACGAAAGCGCAGTCATCATGGCAAGAAATGTTTTGAGAAACGACCAGAGAAGCAACCTGAAAAAGCCCTTGAAACAGTCAAGGATTTTTATTGCCTTTGTTTCTGTTCAAGAAACGAAGAAATCTGGCTACACAGGGAACCTGCCACTGTGTTCAAAATGTAACTTTCACCATGCCTAGGATTGCGGTAACGTGTACCGCAACAACTGCAAGGCGAAAGGCCACATGGCCAGAGACTGCCCTTCCAAAACCTGTTACGGTTGTGGAGCTGTTAGACGCATAAAGAATCAATCGTCCAAAGAAAAATCAAACTGTTGGAACTGCCCATGGAAGAACCTTGGTGATGAATGCTGGAGAAGCCTGACAGGACCCAAACACTGTCACTGGTATATTCATCCTCAACGATTATTATGCCTCTGTTTGTTTGATACTGGAGCCGAGAAAAGCTTTGTGTCCACTGATTTTTGCCTTTAAAATCACCCCCAAGTGCGTTAGACACTAAGTACTCCGTAGAACTAGCAGATGGTAGTTTAATCGAAACCGACAAGGTTTACCCAAAAATTGGTCTTTGCGTCTTTCCGATTATTCGGTTAGCATTGACTTGTGGCCCATTGACTTGGGGAATTATGACATCGTAATCGGCATGGATTGGTTGTCAAAGAACCGTGCGGAAATTATTTGTCATCTCAGGCAAGTCAAGATCCCATTAGAAAGTGGTGAAACTCTAGTCGTTCAAGGTGAAAAGAGTGAAGCCAAGCTAGATATTGTATCTTGTGTGAGAACTCGTAGATATCTTCGTAAGGGAGGTCATGCCATCTTGGCACACGTCGCCAAGAAGGAATCAAAAGAGGAGTTCCTGAAGGATGTTCGCATCGCCCGCGAAATTCCTGGAGTATTCTCCGAAGAATTGCCAAGCCAGTCACCAGCTAGGCAAGTAGAGTTCCGAATCGATCTTGTTCCAGGAGCTGCCCCTGTAGCCCGTTCTCCCTATCGCCTTAAATCTTCTGAAATGCAAGAATTACCCAGTTGCTTCCCCTGGGGTTCTCCTGTTCTTTTCGTTAAAAAGAAAGATGGATCTTTCGCATGTGTACCGACTATCGCGAGCTGAACAAGTTGACTGTGAAGAACCGTTACCCGCTATTAAGGATCGGCGACCCGTTCGACCGGCTTCAAGGATTGATCTGCGGTCCGGTTATCATCAGTTGAGAGTTCGTGAAGAAGACATTGCGAGGACTACTTTCAGAAACCGTTATCGTCACTATGAGTTTTAGAGATGCCGTTTGGCTTGACAAACGCACCGGCCGTATTCATGGACTTGATGAATTGGGTGTGCAAGCCATACTTGGACAAGTTTGTTATTGTGTTCATCAACGACACCTTGATCCACTCCATCGAAAATCCGTCAATACTTAGGTCTTGCTAGTTGCTATCGAAGGTTTATCGAAAACTTTTCAATGATAGCTCAACCGTTGGCTGCTCTCACCCTAAGAGACAAGAAGTTTGTCTTGGAATCTAAAGTTGAGTCTGCCTTTCAATGGTTAAAGCAGAAGTTGCGTAATGCACCAATTCTGTCCCTTGCCTGAAGGAACGAATGATTTTGTAGTAAACTACAACGCATCCCGCTAAAGATTAGGATGTGTGCTTATGCAATGAGATAAAATCATCGTCTATGTCCCCCATCAAATGAAACCTCATAAAAGGAATTACTCGACTCACAATCTCGAACTCGAAACTGTTGTTTTTGCTCTAAAGATCTGGAGACATTACCTTTATGGTACAAAGTGTACGATATACATTGACCACAAAAGTCTTCAACACATATTCAATTAAAAAGAGCTTAACATGAGACAATGTCGTTGGGTAGAACTACACAACGATTATGATTGTGAAATCCGTTACCATCCTGTTAAAGCTAATGTAGTCGCCGACACATTTAGCAGGAAAGATCGAGTTAAACCTCTTCGCGTTCGTGCCCTTAGATTGACCATTCAATCCAACCTCACCTCTCTTAGTCAGAAAACCCGACAGAGCATTCTACTCCAGGGATAGACTCTGGATGCCAAATTTCGGTTCTGTAAAGAAATTGGTCCTAGATGAAGCCATAGGTCTAGGTATTCTATTCACCCTGGTCCTGATAAGAGGGATTATGGTTTGAAAGAGTTGTATTGGTGGCCTAACACGAAGCCTGAAATTACCACATACGTTGGTAAGTGTCTGACTTGCGCAAAGGTCAAAGCTTAATACTAAAAGCCCTCTGGTTTACTCATTCAACCGAAAACCCCGTAATAGAAATGGGAAGAAATCTCCATGGATTTCATTCCCAATTTGCCAAGGACCCAATTCAAAAATAATGCGATATGGGGTAATCGTAGACCGCTTAACTAAGTCTGCTCACTTCTTACATATCCAGAAATTCTGTACCGCCGAGCAACTTGCCAAAATCTACATGAAAGAAATGGTATCTCGCCACGGAGTACCTGTTTCTATCATCTCTGATCGAGATATTCGTTTTACCGCTGGATTTTGGAAATCTCTTCAGAAAGCTTTGGGTACTCGTATCGACATGAGTACAACCTATCATCCACAAACGGATGGTCAAAGCGAGAGAACGATTCAAACCCTTTAGGACACGTTTTGTGCCTGTGTGATTGATTTTGGTAATGGTTTGGATGACCATCTATCATTAGCTAAGTTATCTTGTAATAACAGCTATCACACCAAAAATTCAAGGCCGCATTCCTGTCACTAATGTGATTTGGAACTTTCGAGACGCTAGTAAAAATCCGACCGATAGTTAATCGGCCTAAGCTATCTCATGAGCTTAACAGTGTCCCCGACACATTCCATGTTCTGACAAGAGCAGAAAACTCAGAATAGGTGAAACCTAGGCTGATCATGCGAGACAAATCACAATTGTGGGTGCACACATAATTGTAATCTGGACTGCATGAAAATCCTAGTAGAACATATTGTGAGTGATTATGCCAAGCCTAGAACTTCTAATTCAGAATCCTTTACATCTGAATGAATAACGCTCATCTTCATAAAGAACCATTCTTGATGGCCTATCAACTCCATTTCATTCGTATACCCGTGGCAATCGTTGGATCACGCGATCCTTGAAAGGTGTTATTCGTTTTGGAAAGCGTGATAAGTAAAACCCTCGCTACATAGGTCTCTTTGAATTCATTGAAAAAAATTAAACCAGTAGCATAACATCTTCAGTTGCCGCCTGAACTTAGAGAAGTTCACGATGCATTTCATGTCAGCAACTTGAAAAAGTGTCTGCCTGACAAATCTGCTTTCATTCCTTTGGACGAGATTGAGATTGACGATCGTCTTCGTTTTATCGAGGCTCCTACTAAAATCTGCGACCGTGAGGTTAAGCGATTAAAGCAAAGTCGGATTCCTATTGTAGATGTTCGTTGGACTCACGTCGAGATCCTGAATACACATGGGAACGAGAAGATCAAATGCGTTAAAAGGTATCCGCGTGTCTTTGCCAATGATGCCAACTCCGGTGTTCAAGACTAAATTTCGGGACGAAATTTCTCTAACCGGGGGAGTATGTGACAACCCGTATATTCCAGGTTAACTTTAATATTATATTAACGTGCAATTATCTGATTATCTATGTGCATTAGGCTTAATTTATTTAAATTAGGTGAACTTACGTGCGAACATAGACAATTAGGTCCGACAACATTTACCCGTAGTGGAAATCGACTTGAAGTTCTGTGTTTATTCAAGCTAGAACTTCAATAATAAAAATATAAAATATTTATTTTATATTTACATAACATTACGTTACGTCGTAACGTGTTCAAAACAAGTCATTTATTCAAATGACGAATTCATTCCGTTCAAAACAAAAGATTTCATTCATTAAACTCATCCATTTTATTCAAAACATTATTTCAGCTCGACAAAAATAATCTTAACATTCGTTTAGATTCAAACGTCGAATTCAAAACTACTACGTTGTGTCCGACGTGATCCAAACATAACGTTCATTCGAACGACAATTCATTTCACACAATAATTAGTTTTATACCTAAAACTACTTCGATCCAAACTATATTATATTTTCACCAAAACTTCAAACAATAAACGCTCATGTCGAGCGAAGTTGTTGTTTCTAAACGATAGTACATCGTCGGTGCATAATCAAACAACGAACAATCAAGACTGTGACATTCCCGTTCATTCAAAAATTAAACGCGACGCTTATTCATTCATTTTTTTATTGATTTATATTTATATATAAATCATCCGTACTCGAGTCAAAAACCGACTTTTCACTTGTTTATCCTTTTGACTCAAACGAAGTGTCGTTGGACTCGTTGGATCGACCCGGACTCAACCCGACCCGACCCGAGACCCGGTTCGACCCACAGAGCCGAATGGGCCTACCAGCCCAATCTCTTTCTCTTTTCTTTTCTTTTCTTTCTTTTGGCCCATTTCCCAACCCGTCTCCTGGCCCGTTTTTCTTTCCTCACGGCCCAGCCCAGACCGGCCCAGCCCGGCTTTCTTTTTCCAATTGGGCCTGAGCCGGCCCACTCTCTTTCTTTCTCTTTTCCAAATTGGGCCTAAGCCCATTCTTCTTTCTTTTTCTTTTCTTCTCACGGTTTCTTTTCCTTTTCCTTGTCCAATTTCAACCGAAATTTCCAACTCCTCCATTAGAAGTTGGTTCCAATTAACACATGTCTATTACCTCCCTTGTCCCTAATTACTTCCATCATGTAGCATTGATTTGGAGCAAAATGGTCTCAAATAGTACATACAAAACCCAAGACCCTTTGGATAATACTTGTAACCACCTACACATGAGACAACTTTGTCTCACTAGCCACCTTCTTGTCCCTTTTGTCCCCCTCTCTTTGCCGGTTTTCCAACTCCCACAAACCCACACTTTGTTTGATTTTGAACATAAGCAACCAAGAGAATTCAAGTGGTTCAAACTCTCTCTTTCGCTCCTTCTTTGATTCGGACCACCACCAAACCGAACCCCTTCGGTTCTGTAGGTCCGGAAATTTCCCAAACACACGATATACTAATCAAACATGAGTGCGGAATCCTTGTGAGAGATCGATTCAAGAAAATAGTAGAAGAAGAGATTCAATCTATGAGAAAGATTGAATCTTGAATGAAAAACAACTACTATGAAGCTAACACTTGCTGATCGTAAACCCTCCTTGCTTCAAGAAATCGGAAATAGTAAATGGAAAGCTTAGTCATAAACATAACCATGAGGTGGTATTTATACCACCTCATGTGATTACAAGGCCAATCATAAACACTAATCTAGCCCAATAATAATAAGAAATCAGCCCACATGGCCTATTAACTAAACTAGATTAAGCCCAAAACAATTACAAACTAGCCCATTAACAAATGTTCATGCCTTAAATAAATCTAGCCCAACAATCTTCCCCTAGGTATGAATCATTTGACCTTTTTCTTCTACGGTAGCAGGAGATCGAATCTAAATGTGTTCAGTTCGTTGTTCGACCACCACTTGTTTTCCACAATCCGACCTGCAGTCCCATGAAAGATTCCTACCCTCACAGCATTCTCCATATCATTTTCATCACCAAGTATAGGCTGTGAGGCGAGCAACTTGATATCTCTTTCTCCAAACCTGAGCAGATCAACTGGATCGTAAAATCGAAACTGTCGCATCCCCTTGCAAAGAACCACCACCTCATGAGTTGTTGGATCATAATACCAACAATCAAAATTCTTGACTAAGGTTCCGTCTTGAATTTCATCCAACATGTTAATAACTATGGTGCGCTTGGTAGGTGGCCTTCTTTCTTCTCCCATGGGCTCACCAGTAGCAGGGTCAGTACCAGTCTCAACCCACCTTACCTGCTTCAGCTCAAAATCAGTGAAATTGTTTTCCAGATGGCTCAGCAAGTTGTTTCTGATCAGATCCCCATCGGAGCTGTTCCATCTGTTGATAAATGGAGCTCGAAGCAGACTTCTAATCTCGGGCTCAGTCCAGGAATGAAATTGCCCATGAGTTTTGTAGTATTCCACTGGACTGAAACCTTCACGGATTATGGCAAACAATTTCTTCTCAGCATCGTAGTGCCAGCAGAGGATGTTTTCACGACTCCCCCTCTTGTCTAATGAGCTCTCACCAAGATCAAGGGTGTATTGTGTGGGGGCTGGACCTTGAAAGAATTCACGGAACCAGTTGTCGTGTCCCTCAGGGGCTTTGGAGATGATTCTGCCACTTCGGGCGTAATCGGACATCTCTATGTTTTCATCTCCATCATCCTCAGCTGCTTCACTTGCACCTTGAGCTGAAGAGCTTTGACCCGAGGCACCTGAAGTGTTTCCTTCTACTGCACTTTTAAAGGCATTGAACCTTTTCTTCAGGTCCATTAGAGCATCATTGAGATCCTTCATTCTTGTCTTGTCAGCCTCCTCTCTCTCTTCCATCCTTCTCTTATCTGCTACCTCTTATTCCCTTAACCTTCTGTTCTCTGCTTGCAGTGCTATAATCTTATTCTGTCTGATCCTGTTCTGAGAGATCAGAAAGTTGATATGAGGATCGGTGCTTATCCTCAGTTCAATTGGTAGCTCAGCAGCTTGAAAAGGCCTAAATCCAGGAATAGTTGCTGGCTGAGTTACCACAGGATCTGCACTCACTCTTACAGGGCTTGGAGCAATGAATGTATGATCAACCTCCAGAAATTGACTCTCTTCCCGAACTGGGCTGCGTTCGATTGGAAGAGGAGTTTCAGTTTGCACAAGAGCAGGTTGATCTTGCACATCTTCAGTCTGTGAAGTAGAAGGTTGCTCTTGACGGGCTTCATCAACTGTTTCTTCTTGACCTCTGGGACCCTCAGAACTGGGTCCAGCTGGTTGTACAACCAATAAACTTGAGCTTGTCTTGGTGAACTTGAACCGTACGCTCCTTGGATCAGATTTCTTTCGAGGAGATGGCTCACTAGCAGGGACGGGTTCTTCTTCAAGAACATCATCTACAGTCAAGTTCAGCTCTGGAGGTGTTGTGTCACTGCCAGATGAACCAAACACATCATCTCTCGACCTTTTATGGGTTAGAGGCTCCAAGTCTCCATAAATATCCTCTTCAGTGATGTCCTGGCCAGCAAGAATGTCATCCATTATATTTTCTTCATCGGAGGGAATGACATCATCCTCTTGTACATTGACAGCCAGAGTTGCTGTTACATCTTGATCTTCAGCAATGGATGCATTAACATTAAAAACATCCGCCTCTGACTCAGAGTCATCCATCACTTGTTCCCTTGCAACCTCTGGGAACGCACCTCTCTTAGCCCATTCCAATCTTCCTTCAAATGTTTGTTTACCCGGTCTATCTTGGGTTTGCAAGCCAAAGACCCCAATATCCATAACCTTCACATCAAGCTTCTCAACCCTCTCCTCTATCATCGGATACTTCTTCATCACTACCATTTGAACGAACCTTGGCGTCATTAGAAACTGCTCTCTCGCACTCAGTTCTGCATTGCCTATCCAATCAATCAGCATCATCCTTGAGTAGTTAAAATTCCAGTCTAAGGCCAATGCTACGAAGGCAGTTCCATGGAGTTGGTTTAACTGATCAAAACTCGTTCTCTTGCCTAGGAAAGACTTCTGTATGTAATGTGCAAGGCACCTCCAGTAGTGCGGCAAAAGCTTTTTGAAGATAGGCGGGAATTTTCCTTCATACCCCATTGAGCGAGCACCCGCAAGAACTACCTCCTTCGAATACTTGATAGGGTGAGAAGCATCATCAGTAATGTTCAGCCCTTGCCTTATATCTTCTTCTTCAATCACAATTGGTCTGTTCTGGATCGTTGTAGTAATCCTTGTCTTGTCAGAGTTTGCCCTGGCAGATCCCCAAAATTCCCTGACCAGCATCTCTTCGATGAGTACATTCGTCCTCAAGGCATGGTTAATTTTGCACGTGTTCATTCCGGCCACCAGTGAGTAGAATAACTCCATGTGTTTTTCTGGCGGGTCTTCTAGGTATGCCGGCATACAATGGTCCTGCTCATACTTTATATCTCCAAT